>JAYMFT010020697.1:0-16437 GCA_038088735.1 Panulirus argus
ATAAGAGTTGGGCCAGAGGTTCTCTAAGCATTTGGGCCATCGCCTCTGAAGATAGAGGTTGGTAGCTACTTGACCCTGTAGTTCTGTTGGGGGTGACAAAAGAGAGAGAGAGAGAGAGAGAATGGGGGGAGGGGGTTTGACCAACAGGCAGGCAGTCACTCAAACACCCCCCACTTTTTTTTTTTTTTTCATTAAGGCGTGACGTCACTGGTATCACGTGATCTTGGTGATGGGTTGAGGGAAGGGGTTGGTGGGGGAGGGGGAGATGGGGGTTGTTTGGTTGCCAGCTGGCTTGGTTGCGCGAGCCGCCGGCCGCCGACGACGCCGCCGCCGCGCCCCAGGCCTCCTTGCCTCCTCCCCATCACACCCCGCCAGGCACCTCCCATCCTCCCCAACGCCCCTCCCCTCCCCTCCCCAACACTCCTATGGTGAACTGCCCTCTCCCTTGGTGGTGGTAGTGGTGTATCCGAGCGCTCGCTATCTGGAGGTCAGACCAGGTCAACAAGCGAAGTCAGACAGGCAGAGACAGACAGACAGACAGACAGACAGACAGACAGATAGACAGACGCTCTCCTGATTGCCACGCAGGCACCCGTTTCTCATCACCCCACCTGCGGGGTGTGCAGGTTGCGTGTCGTATCCGATAAGCGTTGAATAAGCGACTCGATAAACGTCAAGTGTGACGTAAGTCGTTTATACGATAAAGCGTTTCTTAAGTTAAGCAGTCGGGACACTTAGGAGTGGGCAGCTGGTCGGGAATGGGTTGAAGCAACTTGACATGCGCAAAGTTAATCGAGATAACTTGAACGAGTCAGCTCAAGAAGCGTTTAATAAGTTGCTCGAGAAAGGCTGCGTAAGTTGTTCGGCAAACGCTGAGTAAGTTTGTTCGAGAAGCGCTGAGTAAATTGCTCGACAAACGCTAAGTTGCTCGAGAAGAGCTGAGTAAGTTTGCTCTAGCAGCGCTGAGTAAGTTTGTTCGGAGAAGCGCTGAGTAAGTTTGTCCGACAAACGCTGAGTAATTTTGCTCGTGCAGCGCTAAGTAAGTTTGTTTGTGCAGCGCTGAGTTAAGTAGGCATCCGTTGTGGGCCCGGGGAAAAGTTTCTAAACAGGTTGGGTTCGGATCGTGTTGCCTTGTGCTTCTTGCAAGGGGAAAAGGCCTGTGGCTGCCTGGATTCTTACACAGACAGACACACACACACACACACACACACACACACACACACACCAACGGCTTTTCCCATAAACTCGACGTCTGCCTGAGGATAGTGGATAGATCCTGAATTATAGATACCTTAATATGTTGTGCCATTTTTTTTTTTATATATATATATGTGGAGTTTGTTTGCACAAAGTCAGTATTTTCTTCACCGCTTAAGAAATAGTGATCAAATATTAATGTTCATATCTCTGACCACAGTCTTTATGATTTCTGTAATCAACGTGGTCCATATAGACTCTAACGTGTCTTTTTACCTTTAAACCCAGCAGTATCTCTCTCTATATGGACTAAAAAGCCTCTGTTGTACCTTTAAAACTTGCAGCATCTTTAAGGGAGACTAAAGCTGCTTTCATTGCCGTTAAACCTGGCAGCATCTCCACCGAGACTAAAACGCCAGCTGGACCTTTGAGCCTAGCTATATTATTCAAGAAGGCTGTGACGAAGACACACCTTGCGGTCTATAGCTTTTTTAGTCATTAAGACCATCGTTAGCAATAATTTTACTGTTTATATAATTACTCAAAACAATTTTCCATGAAATTGCACACACCCCCAAGGCTTCGCTGCTGCTACTTCCAGTAGCAGGGTAAGGTAGACTCCTTGGGAATGAGAAGTCCTTCGTCTCGACTCGGATTCGCAGTGACAGCCTCGCCAAAAGGTGACTTTTCACTCGCGATGTAACCCCGAGCAGGCAGAGCCCGGTAACACCTGTATATATCAACTTTCACTCTCGTCATTGTATCAAAACTGTCTTTGAAAATGTTTAAAAAAAAAACTGTCCTTGAAACGCCTGTCGTACAGTTTAAACCCCCTAGTGTTTTTGTTTGTATTTACTCTGTATTTATTACCATTTCGCTGCAGTTGATTATTATATTATTATCACCGTAGTGTCATTATTATTTTTATCATTAACATTAATTTTGCATACGCGAAGACGTAGTAGGCAAGTCGGCCGGGAGTCGGTGGATGATGAGCCCATCAACTAATCTCGAGAGCTGTTACTATTACCGCCCTGCTCTTAAATTTAAATTATCTCCTGATTATGATTACCTAAAGCCTCCCAGGGGACGCGCTGGCTTATGTAATAGGTGGTGTGTCTGGGCTGGTCTGGTGTGTTGGTGGTCGGTCTAACACCCCCCCCCCCCCCACCACCACCACCTTTGTGTGTGTGTGTGTTTGTGTGTGTTGGGGGAGGAGGAGGAGGGGAAGGGGGCGTGGTGGTGGTTTTGGGGAGGGAGGGATGGTTCGGTTGGGGGTTGAGTGGGGGGGTGCGCGCGTGGTTGTGGGGTGATGGTGGGGGGGTGGGGGGTGTCCGGCCTGTATATACACGGGAGGAGCCGAGCCAACTCGCACAGTGAGCCTGACCGCCCTTGCGAGTGTACCTCAGTGCCTTAACAGACAGACGGACCGACCGACCGCAACCACGCCACTACCACCACGCATCGCTTCGTAAGTCTTGTGTGGGCGTAGAGAGGGAGAGAGAGAGGCGGCCTTCACACACACGGGACTTGAGGAAAAACTTTCTCGTAAGTGAACGCAACTCGAGCCTGGAGGTGTGTGGAAACTCGTGACTCGATAGTGAGAGCACTGGAATTTGGCGTTAGTGTCCTGACTTAGTAATTGAGGGGAAAAAGAGAGAGAGTCTCAGAGAGAAAGGCACACCGGAGATATGACGAGCCAAGTCACCCGTAAAGTGTCAGTCACCAGCAACGCGATGCTCTACAACTCCGTCGACAACTACTACAACACCGGCAATGAGGACAACAGGTGAGAGAACACTCCTCCCTCCTCCCTCCCTTCTCGTACCACCCTCAGAACTTTACGGGTGTGACCTGTGGGCCCCAGCCCTGGTGCCTCGTTTAACTCGGTTGTTGCGGAAGTTGAAACGCAACGACTTGCCTTGTTGTCCCGTGTGGTTTGTTTAAACTTGAAACGAGAGATTTCTTAAGTGTTTCTTGTTTTTTTTTAAAGACGTTGGGAAATGTTATGTATCGTCCAGTTGATGTTATGTCCCAATCGTAATTGTTAAAAGGAAGAGCGGATGTAATGTTGTTGTGTGTGAATGTGTAGAGAAAACCTCGGAACCAGAGGAAGTGAATGGATTGGACGGAGCATGTAAGCGTTTAGCAGTGTCCTTGTGTTGTGCGTGGCGTACGTATCCCGACATTCTCCAACCCTTCCCCCACGCGGTGTATTGCCCATTTAGCATGAATGAGTTGAACAAATGGGAAGACAGATGTTTTATAATCTGCCATGTAACAAGTGAATCTCCTCGAGGACAAATGTTTGTTTCTCGTGAAAATAGGAAAGGTTTCTCGGTCCTTCTTAACCGAGACTGCAGAACGTTATTAAGAAAAACCAGGGATCATATTCTAATTCGTCCTCAACCATGTATGCACACGTAAGATTTGATTAAATAATGACCTCTTCTTTTTAAGGTTTATGTTTCCATCACCCTGTTATGTAACTATGACCCAATGAATGCAGTTTGAATCGAGGAAAGTTAAGTGTCCCTTGAGACAGTAGCAGCGATGTGTAATATTTATAAAAATCCGGTGATTTTTTTGTGGTTAATGAACTTTTTTTTTTTATTATTTCGCTTAGTCAGTCTATGGCTGGACTGTTGGGTGTGATGTCATTTTGAATGATAGGAACCCTTCAGAATTTTCAGCACACAGTTTTTACTTTCGTCTGCACTCAGAAGTATCGTTTGGCGTTTGCATGTGTTCCTGGTTACTGCTGACAGCGTGCATCCTTGGGTTGTTGAATGGAATACATTATTGATACTGATCGTTTGAGCCTTACCGAGGCTTTTGACACCACGGCCTCCCGTGGCTTTGCTATACGAGCCGCTCTGTGTGTGTGTGGCTCGTATCGGACTAGATTGTCTTGTCCTTTGAACCTCCCTCTCCACTATCCATTTTTGATCCTTCTGGTCCCCCATCTTTTCTGTCTTATTTACCTCACCTCCTTCACATCTCATCCTAACCTAACCTAACCTTATATATATATATATATATATATATATATATATATATATATATATATATATATATATATGAACTCGTTCTCCACTTTCGTCCGGCCTTGTTTAAGCATGGAAGCCTCCCCTTCCCGAGCCTCGAGTTAGATGATAGAGAGAAATCCAAAATTCGTTCTTGTAGGCTGTCTGTCTGTGCATGAGACGAACGCCGCCCGGGGAGCAGGCGCTAGACTTCAGCAGGACACATTCCCGCACCATACACTTGGGCAGGTACACTTTAAGGTCTTGCAGTGCCAGCGCACGTCAAGGGGCCCTACGGTGGGGTCTTCAATATTATTAGGTGGGTGTGGTGGTGGTTGTCATGGTGGTATTCCTCTCCCTTCGTTTTGAGCGGGTCCTGGCAACTCTAATGCCCTACGTTTTTTTGTGTATTTTGTGTCCTTTGTCCCAGTATGTCCGTGGAGTGCTCCCAAGAACGAGGGAACGAGTTTAGATACGTACTCTAGTGGAGGACAAGGTAAACAGGGGACATTCAGACTTAGATGTCTTGGATGCTTTGTCGGTCGACCACGAGAGAAAATGTACGGGCGCCCAGGGGGCCGCCTAGTCAGGGTGTTTAAATACCCCCGTCAACATTCCCCCGTCAACATTCCATCAATAGTTTAGGGTTTGAACGGGTGTTGGAATCACCATGGCAAAAACTCAGATGACCTGTCTTTCAGTTAATCGTGCTGGAGTTATTGTATTTCATATGAAGAGGGACAGGAGGTAGGAAACCAGGCATTCTCCAAGTTTGTAGTTTACATAAATAATTCTAAGGTACTTTTTAGACAGGACTGTCTAAGTTTGTAAGTTTATATTACTAGCTCTAATGTAGCTTTGATGTTTACTTAAACGCCATTGGCCCAATTCTTGGAAATGTCTTGCGAATTATACATCCTGATGCAGGGCAGCTTTGGGCATTTGTATGATATAATATAAATCCATGTTGCGTTGGAAGGGATGGTGCGTCTTAACCAGTGTGTCTCTTCTCTTGTCAACAGTGGCGTCAGGATGACCAAGAATGACGAGCTGTCCGACTTCTCGTCCCAGTCCATCCTGTGCGCCATGGACCGCTTTGTCAAGGCCGTGAACAACATGAACGAGACCGTCATGGTGCCATGCAGGTGAGTGAGTCTTCGTCTTGCATGCTCTTTCCCCAACACACAACGCGTCACCAACACCAACCTTTAAAACCTCGCTCTCCATTTACTCTCGCTATTTTTATCTTTTGCTACTTTCTTAGTACATTCATTGTAGCGTCTCTTATTAGTTGTGCTTTCCTCAAGTTCTTTTCGCGGTGTCCTTGTGTCTCTCTCTCGCTGCCAAATTCCTTGGGACACCTTTCCAATTCGCACGCTCTTGATTTCCACATCCTCACATGCAGTTATACGAACATTGAACAGATTATATACGCTGTATGTATCTCACAGTTAGCAATTTGTGTAAGTGATTTATGTTTCCGTAAACATAATTAATGGTAACTTGACACACAATCCCCGGGCTACGAAGATTGACAAGTGTAGTAGAGTCGTAGGCAGTAGCTACGGGGGATGATGGGTGATGTATAAATAGATATATAAGTGTAGTAGTGGCTAGGAGGAAGATGGATAGATGTAGATGGGTATATGTTGTTGGTACAAGATAATGGATCATGAGGTTGAAAGCATAGGTCCCTCCGGGCTTAGACGGGAGACCTCCTCTCGTATCACTTCGACGAGTTAGTTCACCGTCAGCAGAATGGCGATGCAGACTCTCTCTCAAAGAAAGAGGCCTTGTGTGCATCACCGAAGTGTTAGGCAAAGTTAGGATAACTTAGTAGGTTAAGCTGAACCACTTGTCTTACACTTGGTGGTGGACCTTCGACGATGGGAGATGGAATGGAGACGAAAGGCGCGGCATTCATAATATGGATTGGGATTTTTAGTGGTGATGATCGTGCCCAGATCCCGAGAGATTAGGGTCGTTATTTAGACTGACGGACGGTGATGGTATTAGTGTTGAGATAGAAGTGGATGGATGGATGGTTGTCCCCTTCAGACCGATGGATGGATGGACGGTGGTCAAGTTCAGACCGAGGTAATGCCTGAGTGAGACTTGTATCATAAGCTTATCATGTGTGGTTATGGAAGTATTATGTAATTAGAGGTGTGGGTCATTATCTCCCTCAAGTAGGTAATGCCATATTTGATGGCCAGGATAAGGAAAATGTGTACCAAATGGTTGTTCTTCTTATGTGGTTAGAGGCAAGGTATAGTGGCCTTTGTTGTTAGAGGTAAGGACAGTGAATGTCTGTCGTTGTTTGTTTGACCCTGTGGTAACTTGGGTGTTGCTTGCTTCCAGATTGCTGGACGTGGACGTCGACACCGGAAAGACCTCGCAGAAGTTGCCCCTGCTCATGCGCGGCGGTGCCAACCCCTACAACTTCTACACTGCCCTCAACTCCGTCAAGAACGACCTCATCTGGGGCCCCACCTCCAACGACGACGACGAGAGCGAGAGCAACAGCCCCCCGCCCTCCCTCATCTCCAACAACACCCGCTGGTCGGACCCCGCGTCCGTCGCCCCCGCCACCAACCACGTCAAGGGTCACATGAGGAGGCAGAGCACCCTCTCCTCCATCTCGATCACGTCCTCCACCTCCGACGGGGAGAGCGAAGGCGGCTGCGACATGAGCGAGGGAGGAGACTCCGGCTTGGAGGGCGAGGACGGCAGCGAAATGGCCGTCATGGACACCCTCAGGACCCACCTGGTCGGGCTCCACGCCTGCCTGAACAACCTCACCGACACGGCCACCTACATCACGGACCGCTACCAGGAGGAGGTCAACGCGTAGAGCACCCCCAACCTACCTACCTTTCCCCCCCCCCTCCCCAAATCCTCAGGCACTAGTCACAACTACGGATGAAGGAGAGTCCCCTTGTGGGACTCTTCAGACGATGGATGGGTGGGGTGGGTTCAAGACGACATCGTCATCCTCTCCCCCACGTCTGAGGGAGGAGGTGACGACGCCGACGACGAAGACGACCACCACCACCACCACCACGACCACCTCCTCCAGTCCTGCGTCAGATGTTGTGAAGGGCGGTAGAGTGGCTGCGGCAGGGCGAAGGCTTCAGCAGTTATAGAAGAAAAAAAAAAAACGTGAGAATTTACCCTGGTGGTTGTCATGGCCTACAACCCCACGAGAGGGGCAGGCCCCCTCTCCTTGTCTGTGATATTGCGCGAGCATACCCCTCTCTGTTCTGTCCCACGCACAGTGGCGCACATATATATATATATAGATATAAATCTCCCTCTCCCCACCCACCCCAGACCCATTGAAGTCACATGCACAAACCTCATCATTATTATTATTATTCCCTCCCTTCCTCACCCTCCCCCACCCCATAGACAATTTCAAGATCCCTGAGAAGAGTGACGAAGAAGAAGGCATTCGCTGGTATTCTGTGTCCACCAACCTAATCTATTTTTTTTTTTTTAACCACTTAAAATTCATCCATTCCCCGATTCTGGACCAATTATCATATAGTCTTTTTTTTGTGATCTGGGAACTATTTATCGTATAATCCCTTGGAACTAAGCGTCCTGTGAAGCGAGCGTGTCTCCTTTCCGTTGGGGGTTGGCAAAGTTGTGTGAGCTGTCGGGGTTGTGCGCATGTGTGTATCGTGTGTGTGTGTGCGCACGGCCGCCTGGCGCGCGCGCGCACACTGTGTTTTATGCATATTGTATGGGAAAGTGATTATTATGGTAATGTTAATTATTTTGTATCTTATTGAGTCATATATAAATAAAGTTGTCTTTTGTACACGGTGTTTGATAAACGTTGTCTTACAAATTGTGCTTTGCACCCCAAAGCGAGATTATATATATATATATATATATATATATATATATAATCTCAATACCAGTTGCTATGAAAGTCCTGGTGCTACTAAGGACATTATGAAAGGCTCCTTTCTACATGCCGAGGCTACTGCTGC
Source organism: Panulirus argus (assembly GCA_038088735.1). Taxonomy (NCBI): domain Eukaryota; kingdom Metazoa; phylum Arthropoda; class Malacostraca; order Decapoda; family Palinuridae; genus Panulirus; species Panulirus argus. The sequence goes on from JAYMFT010020697.1 coordinate 8,225, forward strand.
GCAGTCACAAGGGTAGTACACCGGACGCCGTCTGGAGAAAAGTGATAAGTGTCGCCAGTTGGGAATATGAGAAAAGGGCATTTTTTGTTATCCTAATAATGACAAAAGTACATTTTTTGTTCCTTATACCACGGCTCTGCCACCCGTGGGCGTTATGATAAAAAATTTGCATATTCATTTCGTTGCTGTTGCTGTGAATTTCTTTGGGAGAAGGAGGAGTCATAGTGTGGATGGAATGGTTACAACAAAAAGTGGGTGGATCATGAAGGCTCCCTGGAAACCTAGTGGTGTTGTCTGAGGACACTTCTTGAATGGATCATTTGGACACCCAGATCTCACTGTGGTGTCCGAAGACACTACACTACCTACACTGGATCATTAATTGGACACCTGGTTGTACTGGTGGTGTCCGAGGACACTTGACTGGATAATGTGGACAACTGGGCCTAATGTTGGTGTCCGGGGACGCCGTCTACTGACTTTAACAAACGCTTTAGGTCTACTAGTTTTCTTTCCAGTGAGAACAGAAGTTTTGGATACAGTCTTCAAAACACTGATAACGTGAACGAATCAGAAGCTCAAAAGATGAGGTCATTTCAGTAGCGAAATTCCTTTAGATTTAATATGCTTTTGCAGTGTCTTTTCATACACACACACACTTGGCTTAAGTAGATGGGAAAGGTATGAGGCAGGCGCACAAAAATACTTGGAATAATACAATTATTATTATTATTATTATTATTATTATTATACAACTCTAGGACCCCTTTAATTGGTCTCCTCTAGTTTACAAGGCAGCGCTACTACTGTCAGTTGCGAGGAAGTGAGACTCCTTTAGTGTGGGAAGCTGTAGTGACGAAGGTGTACGCCTTTTCGTACACCGACGGACGACTGTACACAGTCTTGCCACACGTGACCTTTAACTCGCGTTGTAACCCCATGCGGGCAGAGTACGGAAACACACACACACACAATTCAATTCCTTTGTTGACACAGGCTTACAGGAAGACAAAGTCCGAATCCCACGGCAAAAGGGTTTGGTGTACTGAAGACACGAACAATATGTCTGTCACCCAGATCTTAGGTCTCTGTCATACAGGAAGACTGTACGTACACTGATATGCTGCACATGACTGTATGACTATAGGGTTTAGATGGAGATCTGTGAAATATTCTGGTTACAAGAAGAAGAACAGAAATAGCCAATCCTACCTGATCAGTGACCCTCTTAATATCCTACCTAACTAGTGCCATGTGCAATTGACAGTCACACAGGGCGAGGAAACATCCTCTTGCTGGGGAAACACAGGTGTGCAACTACTAAAGTTAGGCGGTAAGACATCGTCTAACTGGGAAACGTTCAGAAACTACCAAGCTTTGGTAAGTATATAAGTATGGTCATTTTGCACTTTTTTGTTATTGCACACACACACAGTAACACTGCATGCAACTGATATTGATCACTGCAAAACTCTTACAATCAGATGGGTGTCCAAAAGAGGGAGGGGTTGGAGCCTAGACGCCGCGTATGCGGCAGAAATGGACAGAGACAGAGCCGGGTCCAGGACCTATGGCCATGGAAATGGGGAGGTACCCACAGTGTGGCTTTAGTAAAACGATCCGCCCATCATCCCTTCTCGACCAGGGGGCGCTGTTCTGACTCTGTGCCGGGAGAAGCGTCAACTTTGTGCCCTGCAGTCGATCTTCAGGCGAGAGAAGGGAGAAAGAGACGTGTGTAAGATGTGTGTTGTCTGTCGAGCGTTGCCTACGAGATGAAGAGGAGACAGTGAGAGACAGTGGGGTTGAATGTCAGCAATCCACGTGTGGATGAGACAGGAGGAGGAAGGGAGCGATCTGTGCCGCAGTGTTGGCTCACTACGCCGCCGTCACTGTCCCTACATAAGCCTATGCGGTAGTACCTCCTCTGGTATGTGGTTACCTGCCATCCGCTGATATTATTCCGCGAGCAGCAGAACCTGGTGCCACCAACTGCTGCCAAAAATACAAGGGTTAAGAGATGGGACAACATGAGTGTTCAACTCTTCCCTAACACATAAATTAGTACTGTAATCACAAGCGTATGCATTACGGAGTTCTTTGATCGTATGCAGTCTCGTCAAAGAACTCCTCACTCCAAAGGACCTTCGTTTCCCTGCTATTGGTGGCAGCGCAGCCTTGCAGCAGCATGAGCTCTTGGATAAGGGATCCCAGAGTAACTCCAGGGGTCTGGGATTGTAATTATTACACCGCGAGTGAAAAATCACCTTTTGCAAGGCTGTATCATTGGAAATAGAGTCTCTTCAAAGAAATTCTCACTCAAAAGGAGTCTACATTTCCCTGCTACTGGAAGTAGTGAAGCCTCGAAGTTAGGGAGCTTTCAGAAAGGTCTCTTTCATAGAAACTGGTTATATATATATATATATATATATATATAGGAAGACTCTATATATAGGTATGACCAAAGCAATACATAGTTACAATAAGAATGTTCACCCAAACATCTCGGTGCAGACAGACTTTGAGCCGCAAAATCTAACTAATATTTAGGTCCGGTTGTTTCTCAGACCGAACATGCTCGAAAGCATGGTTAAAAACTTTAGCAAATATACCACAATAGAGTTTTGTCAAACTTAAGAAAATGTTCATCTTCATTCTTTCTCCATCGACATCTGAATCCTTCATTCTCTGGAGTAAGATCAAACACAAATCTGCTATATATACGAGGGTCGTGTATTAGGTCCCGGGGTGCGTCGAAAGATACGTGGAAAGGGAGAGAGTTTACTGTCTCATGGCAAAGACGGGCCTATTTGATAGTACAAAAGTAGTACAACGAGGTATTTTGGAAGTGCCAGAAATGAAAAGGCTAAGGACAATATGTGGTGTGAGTAGGGCAGATCGAGTATGAAATGACAGGGCAAGAGAGACTTGGTAGTTGAGAAGAGTATGGCTGAGAGAGCTGAAATGCTTTGGACATACGGAGAGGATGAGTGAGGAGAGACTAAGAAAGTATCCACGTCAAATGTGAAGAGGAAGGAGAAGGTGAAGACCAAACTGGGAGATAGAAGGATGGAGTGAAAGATGCTTTGAGTGACCCGGGCGTGAAAATGCAGGAGCGTGTGAGGCGTGCACGGGATGGGGCGAATTGAAGCCACATGGTATGTACAAGGGTCAACGTACGTACTGTCGCTGGACTGAATCATCGTAAATCAGCAGATAGCACGAACGTCTAAGGAGCTTTGTTGGTTGTGGATAAGCGGGCTCTGGTTTCGGTGCATTATGCATGAGAGCTAGGGAGTGGAAGTAAGCGAACGAGGAAATTGTATATAAAGCTATAAAAGGAGCTGGTGCTCAGGCGGGGAAGCCAGCGCGGCTGGGACGCGAACGTTAGGTATCGGATGGCGGTCAGAAGCGGACTGAGAGAGATTGTTGTAATGCTTCTTAATTTCTTTCGTTTATTTTTTTTTGGCTATGGTTTCCTTCACTTGAAAAGATATATTTCATGAATATAAGTTGAGAGAATAAAAGTACATAAACAGCACTCAGACAAGAATAACGATGATCCAGCTATTAGAGATATGACCAATCCCTAGATGACCGTTGATGGCCATATATATATATATATATATATATATATATATATATATATATATATAAGATTAGGTGCTTGACATCATTGATTAAGTAAACATCCCCACCTCGCTGACGTCATCTGTGATGACAGACTCACCGATGAAGTCGTAGTTATGTGAAGTCTCCTAAAGAACTGGAAACCCGCAAACAATAATAGTAATGTAACTTTAATGTAAAAATTAAATTAGTATCAATTTGCATGCAGCCAACATTTGTATCTTTTGACGTCAGTTTCTCTCAGAGTCTGTTGTTAACGATGACTTCATCGGGCGACTCCTGTCATATGTGTTGTCTGTAGCTGGAGTGAGGACGTCCGTCTTCTCAAAAAACTTATAATTTTTATTTATTTTATCCTTTTTGACTCAATAATAGTCATGTATTGAGGTGATGTTTGTATGCTCGTAGATATATACTTTTGTTAGCAATGCATTTTTCCCCACTTAACGTTCCTGCATCTTACAGTAATCATTAAATGCTTTCTTACTCTAAAGTACGTGATTATCATGTGTGTGATTACTGCATATGATTACAATCGTTGTGTTACGGGGGAGCTATAACATGTATCACGTCTGTACTCCTGTGTGTGTGTGCGAAAATGAATTTTACGTGTTATATGTGTTTTCAACGAAACGTTTCCCCGGGCAATCCACGTAGTGAAGTAGAAATTACGTAAGCTAGTTTGTCTCTGCTTCAGCAAAGTTAAGAGAGATGGTTTTCCATGTCCCTACCTTGCATGTTGGTGTAGAGAACTTACAACCACGGGGGAAATATGTGCGCTTTTGCCTGACCCTCAGTTACAAGTTGGCTCCCATTTGATGATAACAAGTAGGCCAGGTGTTTCAACACTTGTGTGTTCGCTGGTCGAAGGATTTTCAGTACGTTTCTCATCGGGCTCCACTGCTTTCCTAGAAGCTTAAATCCTTCTCTGTGTACCGGCGATACGCCATGACAAGTTATTCCACCGTCCTGTTCTCGTTTGGGCTCTTTGCCCTAGCAGTTGTAGCCATTCTGTTCTCGTGATCACCATCTTCGGTCGTCTTTTTAAGGAATATATCTTTTTCTTTATTATATCCGGTGATCCATATCCACTGGTAAAATATTTCATGAATATACTGTCTTTGTTTTGGTGGGGGACCATTTTCCAAAATTTCTCATTATATTTAAACACAACTGTTGTCATTTTTTTTTCTTGGTTTGCTCTATTCTTCGTTCACACTTTTGGATTCCGTTCTATAATACTGATTACTTTCTCTTCACATATTCTTTCCTCTCTTCTATACGATCGGTTCTATTTTTCTTCCGCGTCCTCCTGTCGCCTCATTTTATTCTTTATCTACCCTATCATCGTCTCTGTATCCCTTTGAATCTCACTTTTTCATTATATTTTCTCTCGATTGATAAATAAGACTCAAACAGTTTCACTTACTTTCGTTTAAAAAAGAAAAACACGTTCGTCACCGTGATTACGCTCTTTAGAGAGAGAGAGAGAGAGAGAAAAAAAAAGAATTCGTTCCAAATCAAATTTCCAGTTGGGTTTCCTCATTTTCGCTTCACTTTTTTTTTTTTAAATCATCGAGGAAAGTTAAGGTCATATGCTGTATTACGAGCGACTCTTGTTTTTTACTCTCGTCATATTCATCATTCCATTACGCTTACGATACGAAGTTTCTGCTATTTACTTGCTCACGTGACGGAGAGAGAAAGAAGAAAGAGAGACAGAGGGGATGAGTGTATATGGGAAGTAGAGAGAGGAATACTGAGTGAGAGAGAGAGAGAGAGAGAGAGAGAGTGCACACCAGCCCTCAGGTGTGTGTGTGTGTGTGTGTGTGTGTGTGTGTGTATGCGGAGGCCGTCAGTAGAGAAGCTTCGATAGCCTGAATGCTCTTAGACTGACGAAGCCTCGTGGAGGGAGGGAGTCAGTGAGGGAGGGAGGGAGGGAGGGAGTAAGCATCCGATCTGCCTGGCAACCCAGGTGGGGAATGTTGCCGAAAATGTTGCCGAAGCACCTGCAGTAGTCTGTGCTGCTGGCAAGAAGGGGCAGGGCAGGGCAAAGGCCGGTAAAAAGGATTCAACATCTGCATTAAAATTAGCTCGGCTACAAATGATCTGAGATAATGTCTTCTCTTGTTGGTTTGATGGGATGAAGTGTTTAGCGTGTGTGAGTGTGTATATGTGTGTGTGTGTGTGAGAGGGAGGGAGAGGAGATGTTAAGGAACCTGAAGTGACGCAGGGTTGCGGGTGGGGTGAGGCGTGAGGCGTGGGCGATCCGGCCTCATCTTACTCCATGATGACGCGGGACAAACCGCCTCCACCCACGACACACGCCCTCGGAGAAGTTTGGAGGGAGTGAGTGAGTGTAAAATGGAAATGAGTGTTGAGAAACAGTGAGAAAACGCGATGTTGAGATAAAAAAAAAAAAGAATATGATGAAAAAATATATATGAGTGAGACATTCAAGCTCGTTCGGTGGATTAGTTTTAACGAGAGAAAATATAACACGAGCAATCCTGACACGGAGGGCTTACTAATGTGGTTCCGGACTTCGCCCGAACACTCCTCTAAGTCAGGAGTGTATTACTCTCCTGGGGCGGCTGCCGTCTTCAGCCTATTATACAATTACATTATCACAGTCCCTAAACACTTTCTACAGAATGATCAAACCCCCAACGAGACTGACCTAAACGCAACAGGAAGATGAGAGTTGGGTGGGGGGGGGGGAGGTTGACTGTGCATCTATCTATCTAGCTGGGACACGTCTCGTCTGGTAGGGCGTGGTTCAGGAATCATGTACGACGACGACTTCCGGCCAGTGGGCCTGCAAGGGGCACTAGTTTTAATAAGGCGTCAGGCACGATGGAGGAGGAGGAGGAGGCGGAGACCAGGGGCTTCCCTCAGTGCACGTGACCTGGGGCGAGGCGGGGGGAGTTGATCTCTAGCAGGTGCTGGTGAAGGCTAAAGCCGTGGGGTTGGGGTTGGGGGGGGATGGTGTTGGAAGTGGGGTTTCAATAAAAACCTGATGCTGAAGAGGTATCAGATGTGGAGAGCTGTGTGATATTAAGACTCGGGGCATTATGGCTGGTCAGGAGATGAGCTCATAACCACCGCCAAATACGACAACAACAACAAAAAAAATTATAGATTACTGAGCGTAAAGCAGCTAGGCTCCTCTGAACAGCTCTGTGCTCTGCAGTTATCCTAGTCTTAACTTCACGTACGCGCCTTGCTCTGGGGCATTTACGTTGGCACTCTTAAGTTTCGCTGAGCGATGTGCTACGTGATGTTAGTTTTAAAGCTTAGACGTGGACTGGCATAATATAAATGACGTGGGGCCCTGCCTAAACTAGAGTCGCACAGGTCTTGCCAGAGTGTGGGGGATTTAGCCCCAAGGCTCGCCAGCGCGCCCTGCTGTCTCTAAGGGAGATCTCTCTCTCTCTCTCTCTTCTCACACAACCTCTTTGTCCTTCTTGCGTGTTCCTCACTCATTGACCCCGTCTCTCACTGTCTCTACTGGTTTATCACATTCTCTCTCTCTCTCTCTCCTTTCTTTTAAGTCGAATTAAGGCCAGGCCACATCATCTTGCTTGAACCCTGTGTGTGTGTGTGTGTGTGTGTGTGTGTGTGTGTGTGTGGTTCTATGTAACTCTCTCTCTCTCTCTCTCTCTCTCTCTATCTATCTATCTATCTATCTATCTATCTATCTCTCTCTCTCTCTTTCTCGATTGCATCCCCAACAATATGTAAATATTAGTCACCTTTTCCAGACGGGTTTGTGTGAGTTGAGGTTCAAGAAGAGTACCTCCAAGGGATTATTGGAGAGGAATCCCTTTTTCTTTTCTCTCTCTCTCTCTTTAATCTTAAGCAGGAAATAGGATTATGTTTGCTGCGTCTGCCTATGGCGTGTCACTAGAGGTCTCGGGGGAGGGAAGGGAACGCATATTGAACCTCGACCAACAGAATATAAACACATTTTAAAAGCATCTTAGCTGATTGGATGTGTTTAGCATCACCTCCAAGATAAACCCATTTTATTCATATATATATATTGTATATTGGTACACATGAATGTATATAGACGTACTATACATACTCATGAGTATATGTTTATTGATGCCTATATAAATACATATAAGATGAACCTATACATATATATATATACACACACACACACATGGAAATGTATATATATATTTATATAAATATATACACAGAATACTTACACACACACACACACAAGTAAGAAAAAGCTTATTATATGATCATAGAAATAACCGAAAAGGAACTCAATATGAACCGGATCGGGACTGCGGCTAATTCCTCCTGAAATTATGGAGGAGATTCATACACGATAAAGAATTCCGTACACCTGCCCTGACCTGGACAGGACACCACCCGCTAAGCGCTGGGACTCTGGGACAGAAACATGGTCCAGGGCATATGGACCGGTTGAAGATTTGTCCCAGATGATGTCCCATTCTCTCTCTCTCTCTCTCTTTCTCTCTCTCTCTCTCTCTCTCTCTCTCTCTCTCTCTCTATACCACCCCCCAGCACCCCTCCAATCCCCACCCCCTAACCCCACCCTCCCA
>JAYMFT010020708.1:0-16436 GCA_038088735.1 Panulirus argus
ATTTTTTCTTCGTCTGTTTCCTGGCGCTACCTCGCTGACGCGGGAAACAGCGATCAAGTATAATAAAATAAATAAAAAATAAAATATATATATACCAATATATACATACATATACATACACATCCATAGAAAAGAGAGGCAACACTGTGGTAGACAGAAATGAATTGCTGAAGAAAACAGCAGAGAATCAAATAAGCAGAATGTTTCCAATTCCACTCTAAATAAGACAGAAGTGGATGAAGAGCAACACTAGATATGCAAGAACTATTCCATTAAAACCATTTTAGATACAGAATGGGTGTTCAAAAGAAAAATACCTGCTGGACCCAAAAACACCCACAACTTAAGAAAACCACATTTTGTAATGTTTATATCAGTTCCACACATCTAATACCTCCCCTGGAGCCACAATGCTCCTTCCTAAACAGATGCTATGTGCATGCGCCACCACCCTCTTTATCACCACTACCCCACACACCTTACCAGGTATACTCAACTTATTTATATATCTGTAATCTGAACACTGACTTTTCTCCCTTTTGTCTTTATAAAAGGGCACTATACATGCATTCTGTCAGTCGTTAAGTCCCTCGACTTTGGCCATACATATGCTGAACAGCCTGATAAACCAGTCAACCTGTTGACCATATTCTTCAGAAATTTGACTATCTATCTATACCTTTGACACCTGTTCCAATTGGAACGCCATCAAAGGCGTGGCCACAGCAACAGTCTCCATAACTAAAAAACTCTAGTGCTGCTTCTTAACTTTAGTGCCTCAACCTTAACATGCCACTGGCATAGGGCAAGTCAAGCACACTATTTGCAGGGGCTACTAACTAGTGTTCCTAATGACTACTTCCATCTAATGCTCCAAGCTACTACTACTACCGAATACACCTGCCTAAATGTTCCTACCTACTACTTCTTTCCACTGCTCCTACCATTTTGCCAAAAGGCAGGGCTATATTTGCTCCAATCATACCACTTTATCACCTAAAACATTCAACAGTTCTTTAAAATATTAACCCCCTCTCTTTCTAACCTCTTCTCTAACCCTTCAATGCCTGGAGTCAACACATGATGACTTGTGCAGCAGGTACCACAAGTTATCATGTGAGCACTAGTTAAACATAGCTTATGTCGAACATCCAACCAATATTTTGCCATCCATATTGCTGCAAAATGTTTCTTGGTCACTATAAGTGCTCATTACAGAGATTAACACTATTGATATAATTAATTCTGAGGAGTAAACATTCACACACATAAACATAAATGTGTAAATATTTTTAAGTATAAAAACATATATTAATGTCTAATTATAAATAATTATCATTTAGTAAGTGTGGGTCACGAGGCTCACAAAACCCCAAACACTTACACATGAAAGATGACACATTATTATGAGGGTTATCTCATGGTCATATGCAGTAGGTTATGTTAGCTCAATTGATTATATATGCTTGTGCTCTTTATGCATGCTTGTATTCCTTCCTAAAGAAGTAATGAGTCATTTATGAATCTCCATAAAAATATAGATACTGAAGAGGGTTGGAGAAAGAAATGCTCCACAGGGAACTCCACTGGTGAGCTTTAAGGTTTTAGAGATGAAACCTTTGTGTGCAAGTCTAACTGGGTAGTCAGCTATGAAGCTGGCCACCTACATTCTGTCACTGTTGTGGAAGGTGACGTCAAGTATCTCTGATATGTGGACATGTTGGTGGACACCATCAAATGCTTTGATTCGTGGACACCATCAAATGCTTTGATTCAGTCTACTGACACTATATCTGTGTGGGATGGGGATTGTGGTTGGTTGAAGCCATCTCTGATGTTGTGTGAGATCTGTGTGCTTTGTCATCGTGGAGTGAATAGGCCTGAAGCAAGTTGTGTAGGTGAGTGGGATATCTTGATTGATCTTGGTGTACATCAGTTTTTCTGAGTTTGGATACTGAAGACAGAAGTGATACAGAATGTTAAAAGGAAAGAGACTGGATAGTTTGGAGGGTTTAAGAATGAGTACAATGTCGACAAGATTACAGAAGTTTGGGATTTCACTGTGTTGACTGGAGTGATTGAAAATATCAATAAAATCTTGGATTGCAAAGGCGCCAAAGTTCTTGATGTGGAAGCTTAATATAACATATAACATGTTGTTAGGGCCTGTTGCAGGGCAGTTATTTCTAGTAGCACTGCTTGTGTTAGTGGGTGCAAAGGGCGGGAAGAGTACTTTTTTCTAAAGTGATTTTGCGTAGGCTTTTCATATATATTCATTGTGTAAGTGAGATGGCTTTGATTATGGCATTTGGCATTCAATTACCCATGTCATTTCAGCTAAAAAATAAGTCTTTTTCCCTTCCACAACAGCATCTTGAACATACAAAAGCTGCAGCAACTTCAGTACCATCTTTATCCACTTCTATCATTTGTAGCATTCAACCTGTTAGCAAACTGATCTTAGGAGCCTCATTATATTTCAATAACTGTATCTTTCCTGAACTTCTCCCCAATATTCTCCCTCCAACTCAAACTCACATTAACTATTTCTGCTAATTTCTACATATCCATGCCATGTTCAATATCTAAAATTCAAATCACAGTGTAAAAATACAGCATTTCAGGAGCAGATGTGTGACAATATACATACTATAATATAGGCTGGGGGGGGGGGGAAATCTCATTACATTAAATCCTAAAAAGGGAATGTTGCATGGGTAAGGGAAACCTATGGATTTTGCCCATCATCAATATCATCTACGATAATGATCATGCAAGTCATGCACTTATAAAATATAAACTCAGATACTGGATGTAAAACACTGAACAAGCTTTCCTGAATTTTTTAGACTGACTAAAAATTATCACAGACTTCTGTGCACTAATCTACTTGACGTTGGACAAATCCCTAACGTATCGAAAAAGAGAGAGAGAGAGAGAGAGAGAGAGAGAGAGAGAGAGAGAGAGAGAGAGAGAGAGAGAGAGAGTCCAAGGTAAAAAATGAATTTCTTTAATCATCACCATCTCATTATCTTCTACATACTTTACAAAGACCTTATGACCTTTATTCTTCCCCTAAATAGCAAGCTGCACAATACCTCTAATTCCACATTATCAATTACTTCTTGCTTTCTAAACACACACCCACTACAAACATGCTTCACCTTGTTCACATTCTTTCCTCATTATCTCTCCCCAATTATAATGTTGTCTTAATTGGTCTCTTTTATCATTCTGTGCTGTTGTTCTTCTCTATATAATCTTATTCTACTGTGAATCAGAAAGTGAAATGTATGTTTGTCATGTGTAATGTTACAAAAGACATTATTCCACTCAATTTTGTTTTATAAACTCTGGTGTCTATTGCATATTTTGCACTTCACTATCACGAAGTGCATACACATAACATCTAAAAAAAATTCATAAGGTACTGGTATATGTTTTTACTTGGCTTAGAGTACAAAGGTCTGACACAAAGGATATTTTTGGATGAACGTTTCAAAACTTTATATGGCATTAAACTAAGATAAGGCCCTACAAGGGATCATAAAAGTTAAAAAAGTAAGGACTACATATTCATAAAACAGTGAAGAAAGTGTGTGGTTGGTATGTGGAAAACAAATTGTGATAATATGGTTAATTTCAATAAAGAGTAAGAGTCTAAGGAGTGTATTACATGGTGACTGGCAAAGGAAAGATTTACAAACAAGTGATGTGGATTCCTGATGTGGATGAGAGCTGAGTCAAGTGTTTTTTTAAATGTACATGGAGGATAATGTAGCCTAAGCATTGAATACTGAATAATATGTAAAATCATGTATATGTGTAAAATTGAATATCAGATGAAGCTAAACGACGGAATCATATTAGGCAAAGCGAAAATACCAGTAAGCATAGATCCCTATGCAAAGATGAGCAGAGTATGAAATGTTTAAGCAGTTATCTACTGGAATCATTCAAATGATTATTCAAAGACAGAACTAAGTTTTGAGCAATGTAAAAGAGCACAGATGATTGTATTCTAGATCTTACAGACCCACAACTTTACTATTATATCATAAACATAAAAATATTGATATAATTCTCACCTCTAAAAACTCTGCTGCCAATTCATCCTGCTCTTCCTTGCTAAGAGTGTCAATTTCTTCTTGATACATATGAACTACAGTTGCATCTCCATTTGGGTAAGTTTCAACATGCATATATTGGCCATATTTGTACTTCTCCAAGCCAGGCTTGCCGTGACTTGGGGGTCTGGGTAAGGATATGTGTTTAGTTCCATAGTCCACTTTGGGAAAACAAAGTTGATTTACACATGGTGTAGATCCAGACAATGAATTTGAAGAAGCCTTTGAGTCCGTTTTATCTCTTCTGCACTGGACACCAATATTATAACGTTTAATTTTACTTCGCTTATGACACTTTGCACAATCATATTTCTTATTACTGGATGAGGACCCAGAGTTTGATTTATGTCTGTGTACAGCATCACAAAAGTTCTTTGTTTTGTCTGATTCCTGTTCAGTGTTTTTTTCAACTTTCTCAAGAGGTTTCCCAATTTCTAATGTCTTTTCCACGCTATTTCTGGGATGGGAAACTTCAGTTAATTTATTTTTGTTCAACAGATCTGACACTTTGGTCCCATTCACCGGTAGATTTATTGAGTCCACAGGTGTCAACACTTTCTCTTCAATTTTACTCTCCTTTTCTTTCAACAAGTCCAATGTACTCTTTGGCATACTAATAGCATCTTCCTTGACACTCACTAGACTAGTAAAACTGACCGGGGATTCACTTTCCTCCTTCTTTGGTGTTGCTGAACGATCTAAACTCTTTGGTGAATCTGTTTTCTTGGACGAAGTAGGCGGTTTTCTTAAAGTGGTGGTCTTGATATATGATTCTCCTTTTGTTGGTGTTGGTATTTGGTCTTCATCCTTGGAGACTTTGACTTCCTGCTCATCCCCTACCTTCACAGCCTTCCCCTGTGGTCCTGTGTATATAGTGGTGTCACCCTCCTCAGCAAACTTACAAAGTTCATCCAATACTTCACTTTTAAAGTCCAGCTTTGGCACAATTTCTGTCTTCACATTAACACAACCCTCCTTTTTTCCTCCTTCTCCTTCTATTACATCCTGAGACCTAGAATCAACATCAAGGGGTTCTCCCTTTACAGAGACTTCTGGCTTATGGTCTGGAGATAAATCACTTCCCTCATCAAACCCACTTTCTGCTGTATCATGTCCCTCCCCACTTGCAGATCTTTCCCTTATGTCGAGACTCTCCTCCTCACTAAATCTCCGTAATTTTTCTGCTGTAGGAGGAATTGTAATAGGTCTTGGTGTTACAGGAACAATGACTTCTGTGACCGAGGACACCGAAGAGATAGATGAGATGGATGTTCTGGATTCAGATGATCTTTTCTGTCTGATTATTGGATCTGGTTTCCATCTTGGTACAGGTAAATCCATAGGACTTTTTGGACGTGACCTAGGTGGGCTTTTGACTTTTGGAGATTTTGGACATACAGAAGAAACAGGAGATACTAATTTGGGTCTTGCAGGATGTGTTGGGGAAAGAATACCCTGGCGTGGGCTATGGTGGGGAGGGGACATAATATCTGTTTTAACAGAGTTAGTTGGTGAGAGAATGTCAGGTATAGGCACCCTGGGTGATAGAATTTCTGCTTTAAGTGGAACAACAAGAGATGGACTTGGAGGAGCAACTACTCTCAGGGACTGTGGCAAGGGTGCTATAGTTGAGGGCGGACTTCTTGGCCTTGTAGCAGGGATTGGTGATGGGGAGGGAGAACGTGAGGATGATGGGGAACCATACTGGGGCGAAGGTGATTTAGGGCATTCAAAAGGACAATCAGGTAATGGTGAAGGTGTATCCCTTTCTGGATTGTCCTCCTGAAGCATACTATCCTTAAGGCATGGCTCTGTATTTAAAATTGGATTGACATAGCTTTCATGAGATTCAACAGGTGATGATGGTGAAAATGCTCTTGGTGATAAATCTGGGAGAAGATTTTTGAATGAAGGAGAAGAATGCATTGATGGATTTCGATGAGAAGGACTACAAGGAGTTCCAGGCAGTGGTGGTGGGGTTCCTGGTGACATAGGAGGTGGGGGAGGAGTTTCTGGAGGTAAGGGAAGAGGGGGAGGAGTTTCTGGTGGTAGAGGAAGAGGGGGTGGAGTACCTGGAGATATGGGAGGAGGTGGAGGTGGAGGAGGAGGATCTTCTAATGTTCCTAAACCTCTTCCTTCACAACTATATGAATTTGAAATGGTTCCTTCTAGTCTATGAGGGATCTCTTTAGTTATCACAGGTAGTGGTGGTGGAATTTCAGAACCTGTAGGAAGATGAGTTTCAGGGGATCTTGGTGGTGGTGGAGGAATTTCTGGTGATTTTGAAGGGGGCGGAGGAGTTCCTGGGGATCTAAGAGACCACACTGATTCAGGCGACACAGACTGAGATGGAGTGCTGGGTCTGAAAGAGGCTTCATGAGGTCTTGAAGGGAAGGATGATGGTGGTGAAGTTGGACATCTTCTTGGGGTAACAGTGTTCTCAGAAATTCCAGAGTATGAAAAAGGTAAGGATGAATAAGCTATAGGTGAAGTTCCTGGGGACTTGTGGGCTGAAGGAGAACCTGGTGATCTCGGAGGAACACAACTTGATCTTGAAACGGGTGAAGTTCCAGGTGGTCTCTGCAGTGGAGTAACTGATGAGGTAGGTGGAATGGGAGGGCTTGGAGGTGATGCTGAGGGAGAAGCATTTCCCAATCCGTGAGGCAACAAAGGTACTCTTGAGGAATCCGGATGGTTTTGCTGAATACTTCTATCATGTATATTATTACGAGTATGCGGTGAGGAGGGGCGTCTAGGGGGAGTAAGAGACAGGGATCTTGCCGAGTCACCATCTTCAGAGGATCCTCGGTGTTTTCTTGATGTTACTCGTAAGTCTGGGTGAACAGGCGGTGTGTAGCTTCTCTCCTAGGGAAAAAACATAAGAATAATTGTCTATTTTCTTAAACATGTCTACTGATAATTATATACAAACAGATGACTTACAACAGGGGCTTAAAAAAAAAAAAAAAATCCAAATCTTTCAAAGCAAGTTGTATGACAATAAACTGTAAAACTACCTTATTGTAAAACTACCTTAGGATAATGCTAAAAATACATGTCTACCTTTGGATAACACTTAAAATACACGTCTAACTCATATCTGTATAAAGTCATTCTTTCTCAAACTTAATCAAGACAAAGTATGTAGAATTTCCTTCAAACACTTACTATCAACATCTCTGATGCCCGTTCCCTTCAGAAACTCCCTCAAGGAAGTGGCCACAGTAAAGGCCTCCATAATTGGGAACTCTAGAGGCACTTCCGAGCCTTTATTGCCTCACCACCCTTAATTGGCCACTGGCAGAGGACAACTCTAGCAAAGTGTTTCCGGAGGCTTCTACCAAAAGTTCCTACCAACTACTACTACATAATGTGTCTACGTAATGTTCTTGCTTAATGTACCAACCTACTAATTCTATCTAATGCTCCCACCTAATGTTCCTAACAACTACTTCTACCTAATGTTCGTAACTACTATTTCTATCTTTTCCATTATTATTTCGTCAAAAGGCAGGGATAAGCACACAGCAAGAAATTCTAGAATTATGAAGAATTTGTGTAAGTTAAGTGCTCTGTGTGACAAGGAGAGATTGTATATTTGTGGACAGAATGCCAGCAGTCAAAGTGTGGGTAAGGCAGAAAGACAAAACAGCTACCTGGGTCACAGGAATGCAACTTGACAACCAAGTGATAACTGACCTCAGATATATTCTTACATAAACAAGTACATTTCACACTCTGAAGTTATTCATAAGATCTGAAAAATCTGATCAACATAAACATACTTCCCTAGGGACCTCTACTATCCAAGATGTGTTACAGCATAAAGGCTATCAATGATGATCTGCACTACTTCCCCTTCAACTGAGAGATGGATGATTGCAACTTTCTTTTCTTTTCCTGAATATAACTGCACATTCTACAGTATCAAATGCAACACACCTCAGATGCATCACAATCTGGTGAACCACTTCCACTACTCCCATTTTCAGTTCTCCATCTGATGCGAGGCTCTCCACCACGATCCTTGTCCTGCAAGAGTTGAGACCAATTTCACTTTACATGAATACTTTGGGGGAGAAAGAGAGAGGGGGGAAGAGAGAGAGAGAGACAGAGAGAGAGAGAGGTAAGCCAATTTACCATACCTAAAGTGCTCGACAGAGATTCAGTAAGAGACATCCAGCTACATATTCAAATGACATATCTTGCAAACTAGATTGCATGAAATAAATCACCTCTCACTTGTCAAATCTTTTCATTTTCGAACATAATTACAGTTTTAAGTATCTCTAACAAACCAACACATATCCCAACAGCAGAATTAAACTATTTATAAATTCTGCCAGAGACAGAGGGAATATTTCTGACGCCCATTCCCTTTGGGAACTCCCTCAAGGTGGTGGGCACGGCAAGTCTCTATAACTGTTAAACTCCAGTGCCGCTTCTCAGCCTTTGATGCCTCATCCTTAACAGGTCACTGTCAACCCTAGTGCAGTGTTTTTAGAGGCTCCTACCTACTGTTCCTACCAAATGCTTCTAACTACTGTTCCAACTTCTACCTAATGCTCCCAGCTAATGATTGTACCTCCTAATTCCACCTAATATTTCCAAAGGAGTGAAAGATAAGCCATCTGTACAAACAATGCACCATAAAACAAATATAAACTGTGGAAAACTGAAGTGAAAACCAATTTGATAAGAGAATACAATGTTGGTTCATCTAATATCTATGATATTACAAATTAAATAGAAAAACAATATAAAGAGTTTAGTTCAAAGCCAGTGCTAAGCAAAAAACTCAAGCCCAGCCTAAAATTAACGTGACTGGCTCAAACTGAAACAGCCAATACTTAACAATCTTCTTACACCTATTATCCCATCCAGTTATCATCACAGACAGGCAAAGAAATACAGTACTTTAGATCATTACTGTCAAAACCTCTCCCATAAAACATCTATTGAGAATACACTCTTGCAACCAGCAAATTGTCACATTCGTTGCTGCACTGGTCTGGCAGAAGCTGGATTATAAAGCTTTTCATCTACGAACATAATGTACATATTTTTGTTTGCATAAGCAGCTATTTTGCATACAGTGGCAATAAATCATGGCCTTTTTCCACTATGTATAACTAAATATATAAGCTTTTATGTAAAGAATTACCCTATGTCGGTGTTTCTTATGGTGAGGTCTTTCTCTATCTCTTTCCTTGTGCTTCTTTTTCTTGTGGTGGTGATGATGGTGGTAATCCCTGTGGTGGTGGTGATGGTGAAAGTGGTGATGATCACTTGTATCCAATGGGCCTGATTCTACACTGCATAAAGGAGGTTCTGCAAGATCAAAAGTGAAACTTGAAAAAAATCTGCAAAACAATTTATACTCTGTTGACTCAATCAGTTTACCTCCAAAAGCAATTAAACTTAAATAACTAAGTACAATTCACACAACTCTTCATGATGAAACCTGATTATAAACTAAACATAAAAGTTTCAGCACTGATTTCCTAAAAAGGACATTCATCCAACCAGAATGTGAAGAAAGCAATGCCTTGGAAAAATCATACAAATAACTAACTATGATAAGTGAGAAAGACATAAAGGAGTTTATACCCTTAAAAATGACCCAATAGTCAGTTGCTGTTTGCATTCCTGTCTAAATGCTTACATAACTGTATAATACTCAGCATGAGTTACACTCAGAAGTGGACAAAAACCATAAACACATCAATGGAACTCTTATATACACTCTAAACACCACCAAGAAAGTAGAAAAGGCAAAAATTATCTCTAAAGACAAAATACTTAATTGTAATAAACTACAGACTAGGATCATTGCTAAGATCCTGGAAAAGATAAAACAAAGGTTCGACAAATGTAGATAATATCAGGAGGTAAGAAATGCATAAATATAAAGGGTGACAAAGTCTAATGGAAAATTTTGCATCAATCAATAAAACTGTCTGGCTATTTCTGATACCAGAAAAGTTTTGCACTGTTCTGCAGAAGGTAGCAGTATTAACAGGGAAATCAAGTATGAAGTAAATAAGGAAATCACTTAACAGTATGAAAGTTATTACAAAAAAGGACTACAGAATGCATTTACAAGGTGAATTTCCAAAATGACAGATAGTTAAATGTGGAATCCCATAAGACTAAGTACTAGAGGCATTTGTTCTTAATTCAAATAACCATTTATGCACTTTCATAATGCACAGATGGACTGTGTGGTGGTAAGCTAAACAGAAAATACTTTGTCAGTGCAGTAAATATAGTATGTTTAAATTCCACAAAGGAATACGGTAATTAGGAACACGCCTGTACAATGCTTTTACATATTTATAACTTGCCTGAGGGATTGAAACCATACTAAAACAATTTTGTAGATAGTTTAGAGTTTTTGACTAATGTAATGAACACTAAGGACTGCAGTAACTGTCATGGGGACCTAGATGAAGAGCACAGTAGTAGAAAGTATGGTAAAGATGATGGGAGAAGAAGATAGCACATAATTACAGCTATTCACAAAAAAACTAAGAATCTACCTATGGAAGAATTTGGAACAAATATCTTATCACATCTTTTCCCAGATAAACACATTAGAAGACTGCTGAACCAAATTCTTTGCTATTATACGTTAGAGCCAACTTCATGTACATAATATCAATAACTGTTTAATGATACAAGATGTGTGCATGGATCTGGGAAAACACTAATAAAAACTGGGAGTAATTTTCCATCTAGAAGTACATCAAAGGAAAAATGAACACACGCATTGAAAGAGCTAGTTATGGATAGATACATCTCTGATAAAATTGCCAGAATTATTTCAGACTGTGTGCATTTGCACGGTTTTGTGTGAAAGTGGTGTGCATGACAACAGCCATGCTTGATAAATCAATTCTGGTGTGGAAAGTGATAGCACAACACTAGTCATATTAGCCTAGATACCCAGGTTCCCTTCAGCATGTTGGACCTAAGCTGAGAATGTATACAATTAAACTGAAAGGCTCTTGCACTTGGTCCAACACATATACACAGGAATGGAGTATGACAACACTCAAAGGGAAAGCTATTCTGTACCATAAAACTAATATTCTTCTCTGATACTTTCCCAAAATAATTTTAGTACAGTAATAAGATCTGTACAATAAGAAAGAATACACTATTCCTCTCAGAACATATACTTTGAAGAATGTTTATAATTTGAAGATGCAGATCCTCACTAGAAGCATGAATTTTGGTAAATTCTGCCTTGGTGTATCAATAATATGAAGAAAATATAAGTAAAATGAGCAGTACACATCATTAAAAATTAAACAACTGGAAGTGGTATAGAAAAAAAAATTATGAATACCAATATATATGACATGGAATCCAACATGAACAAAATATAATCTATGTACTCACATCCTCACATCACCAACATATACCTATGCAAATCAATGTTTTACAACCCACTGAAGACATAAAGTACCGTATGCAAATTTCCAGTGACATTAGAAGAGCATTATAATCCAAAACATTTGTTTCACATATAATAGTAAACAGCAGTACAATATAAGGGACTTTACAAGGTGGAAAGGTAGGCCACAGAAGAGAGAATCTATCAAATATGGATATTTTTGATGAAGATGCTAAATGAATGACTAGGAATGTGGATGTAATGAAACCATCTAATGTATGATGTTCATATAAACAGCCTTGTTGGTCTCACTTGTTGAACCAACTTAATCAACCAAGTCAAAATGTATGGAGCATTTTTACAAGCGTGGAAGTCCATGTTTCCCTTAAACACAGAGGGTATAGGTTGAGATGTGACTAATGTTGCAAAGGATGTATGTACCTAATCAAGCCCCTTAAACAGGAAATGTGGTAGTTTCATCCCAAAATACTCAAAGTTTAGTTGCAGAATTGATATGAATTTATTCTTACAAATCCTTTAAGAAACTTTCAAAACTGATTAGGGAATTATGTACCTAATTGTTCCAGGATGTGTTAATAATTCATGTGTACAACATTAACCCTTGTACAACAGAAGTCATATATAACCGACTGACGTTTGCACAACTGGAGTCATAAGAGTGGCACTAACCAGCACAGGATTTGTCTGAACAGCACAATAACATTAGGAAATTTGTATCGAAGTGTAGTGTGGCCTTGGTTTCTGCTTTACATAGGCAGCTTAAGTAACATCTCAGTGCCACCTTAGACAATGATGTACAACCTTTTCTACTACCCTAAACATCTACAAGTTAACTTTAAATTACACTTCAACCTTATCATACCTTATGCTTGCTCACTTTTTTACATAACATTTACTTTCTGCAAGTCACCTATTGTTTTTGGATTAAAGAAAACCAGTTGAAGAACTACTTTCTATATAATGTACATAAAAATATGACTATAAATTTGATATGCATTTCCACGTTTGCTAAAATGCTGAATCTCCTGACTCAACAGGATATATTTATCAAAACTTTATCTAGTGTCCCACTTTAACCACCTAACCAACTTAGACTTGGGCTGGGTTAGTTTCATGAATCTTATGCCTTCTTTAATGTGAAATGTCTGGGGTAAACCATGGAAAGGTCTGTGGGGCTTGGATGTGGATAGGGAATTCTGGTTTCTGTGCATTACACATGACAGCTAGAGACTGAGTGTGAGCGAATGTGGCCTTTTTCGTCTGTCTCCTGGCACTACCTCTCTGACACAGGGTGGCGATGCTATTTCCTGTGGGGCGGGGAGGCACCAGGACCGGATGGAGGCAAGCAAGTATGAATATGTACATGTGTATATGTGTACATGCATGTGTATGTATATGTATGTATATATGTATATGTTGGTATGCATATGTATGTATTGTGCATATATGTATACATGTGTGTATGTGAGTGGATGGATCCTTCTTCGTCTGTTTCCTGGGGCTACCTCACTAACACGGAATCAGCGATCAAGTATAATAAAATAAGTATAATAATACAAAATTTTATCCAAAAGCTTTCCAATGTCATGTATATCTGAAACAAAAAAAAAATTATGGCTACTATTTTATCCATACTGCTGAGGAAAAAAAAAAAAAAATCATAGTCATTTCTATACATTTTCAGAATAAAATAAGTCAAATTATTGAGTTTTACAAGAGAAGACTATTTGTGGAGTAGCAGAGTGGGTGAAAAGTAAGTTTGAGGTGGTTTGGGCATGTGGAAACAATGCAAAACAGGGAGTTTACAAGGTGAGTGCATAATAGTAAAATCAATGGGGTTGGTGTGAGAGGAAGACCACCTGTGACATGGGAAAATAAAGTGCAAGAGTAATGGAGGGAGAGAGTTGGTAGTAGAATACATGGAATAGTGTATGTGAGGGAGGCATTAAGGACAGGGATAAGTGGAGACCCTTCTGCCGTGGCCACCTCCTTGACGAGAGTTCCCAGAGAGAAAGAGCATCAGAGATATAGATACTGCATATAGATAGATAAACATTACCTTCTTGAGAGGTTTTCATAAGTTTCATGATTTCTTATAAATATATTGCTGTTCCTACAATCATATTACTTAATCCCATATTTTCCATAATACACTAGTATTAACTTATTTAATACTGTTTCAAAAGAATATAATTCTCAATCTCAAGCACCTTAACTGTCACCATATTCTATGAACACCTCACTAGCATAAAAGAAGAAAATTGCCCAATCTCAAAAGTTAATGGTGATACAGAGATAAAACAGACTTTCTACCAAGAAAACATTCAAAATATCACAACGTCATCTCTGCAGTGTTGTGGTGCATGATAGCCCAAATAAGCCCATGTGCTCCACACTCTTGGAAAAACAAGTTATCTACTTAACGATATACAGAAAATCTAAGGTTACACACCACAAATTCGACAATTTCAGACACCAAAGATCTTTCTCCTATATGAGCAACATATCAAGTCATATGACCAAACAAGTTTCTTTTGGCATTATGTTACCTCCCGCTGGTTGTATTAACATTTGTTACATTATAACCCAAAACATTTTTACACTTCCAGTATCATTTAAAGGGGCAATGCCAAGTACATCTTGAGTAAAAGTCTTCCTTTTCCACTTAAACAGGTTTCTGTGAGCCTTCAATCACTATTTCAATGGGGTTTCTGTACTCCTTCAATCACTAGTTTTACAATATTCTGTATCTTCAAATCACTACTTTTAGATGGTTTATGTATACCTTCAGTCACTATATTACTCACAGGGGCCTTTTGAATACCTTCAATCAAAATCATTCCACATGGTTTCTGCATATCTTCAATCACTGCTTTTACTATGGGGGTTTCTTTATACCTTCACTCACTAATTTTCCAAAAGGTTTCTGTATACCTTCAATCACTACTTTTCCTAAGGTTTTCCATGAATACCTTCAAACACTTCTTTTAGAAGATTTTTCAGCATACTTTCTTTCACTTTCTTAATTTAAACAACAAATTCTCACTCACAAACACCTCTCACACCTCTGAAATGTTAGGATGGTTACTGACAAACTAATCAAATGAATCTTATCCAAATAGATTACAATATCACCAGAATCGTAATTATGAAAAAGAAACGAAGGGTATTTCTGCTTATTAAAAGTAATGTCTAACAAATAATGTCACTAACGTTTAAAGAACTTTTGAGAAAACATCTGAACAAGTCTGCTTACCACATCGCCTAACATGATATTATAAGACAAGGTGTTTGGAATAATTATGGAATATGACAAAAGAAATGATCAAAATCTCCCCAAAATAAACCTGTCAGCAGCAATTATTAGTAACCCAACTTACGGGCTTTCCTTCCCTGCGGTTTGACGTCTCCATGACAACAACATCCTACATTGAATTTCTGGCCGCCACCTGAGGTAAATACCATAAGCTGTAACCCTTAAGGAAGTGAGGATTAGGGAAGATGGGCTGCCACCCACCGCTGGGCCCCAGCCCCAGCAGACCCCCTTAAAACGCACTACGTTACATCAGTGCCTGGCCTCCTCCTCCTCCTGCTTGACACGCTTGGAAACAGGTGCAGCCAGGCACGGCCGCTCATAATTCTCCCGTTTCTGATCCGTACTAAGTATAGACATGATGGGGCAAAGAATGTGGTGGTGAGTGGGTGTACAACGTAACGTGTTTTAAGTCACGTTCCTACCTGGCGAATACTTCGAATCCATTTTTACAAGCGAAGCTGATGAACCAGGCGACGACATATCAACGAATCCTGGGAAATTCCTAAAGCTCCCCTTATCTCTTCCCACTACACTTTGGCCCTCGACTTGTATGATATCGCTCTCCTGTTCTACTTTCACGTCATCTTTTACACATTTTCCATTCGTAACATCAAGTTCATCGTCGTTGCTGGCTGCGTCATATTCACCCTCCTGCACGGCCGCCATAACACTGACAAGGCCCGGATGTGGCTTCCTCAAGTTCCCGTCAGATGGCAGCACACAACTTTGTGTTTACATGCCAAATATCGGTTTTCATTAATTATGATTGCTTTTAAGAGCTTTATAACTTAAAAAAAGTATAACACCTAAATTTACTCCTGAATGGATGCTATCATCATAGTGTTCCATTAATTATTGCTCATCAAAAGCCTCCAGAGGCCTTAAATAATCCATATTTTACACGTGTCTTAATGCATCATCGCAGCTGAGGGTTCGTTAGTTGTGTGCGTCATCCTGTGCACCGCCTCAGACACTCACCTACACAACGACACGCGTTTTATCATTATTATAATTATCGTTATAATTATCGTTGCAACAATACACTTAATTACGAATATATCTATCGCTATTTTCCAGATGGGCTGTTCAGTTATACGACTACCTCATTATGCGTATGTTACTATACGATGTGATGTCAATTAAGCTTTCCCTTGCCGAGAAAAACTATTGTATCATGACATTCACTTGATCAATGGCGATATTGATACCCACAACTGGTGGAGCAAAAGTGACACACGGATCCAAAGTGCATTTGTAAGGATGTACAAGAATGTCGCAACCAGCAATGACTTTTAAGTTTTCATGCAGTTTTACTGCGTCTTTTCTGTGCCACTCGGTAAACGGAATCTAATTAGCAACATGGATGAATTGTCATAGAAATATTGCCAGAAGGAGCAAAATTTGTATTTAGAAAAAACTCGTCGGGGAAAGTTTCCCCGTGGCGGTAATGTAACTCTCACTGGCATGGTGTTTTGATAGCCAGCGATAAGTATTTCCTGGAAAGCTTGACAGTTCACGTTATTACATTTGATGTTATTCAGTAAAGTATAGCATTTACCACAAGAATTTA
>JAYMFT010020719.1:0-16436 GCA_038088735.1 Panulirus argus
ACGATAAGTTACCAAGTGCACTTTTATGTAATGATCACATTGTCAGGAGAGATGCAAGAATGAGATAGAATACCTGGAACAGTCAGTTGATATACAAGGAACAGACGAAGCTAAGATGCCTTTGGTAAATAAGTGTTCCCAGATAGTGGTCTTCGGGTTTGTGGTGTTCGGGTTTGGTAACATGCCAGTCATAAAATTGTATGTTGGTAGGAAAGTGAACTGTTTACAGAATTTGCCCATGACAAAACTCTCCAGTTTGTATAGACCTTCCTTAATATTAATGTTGCAATTCTTAGTATATTTGATATTAGAAGATTCAATGATATTGCTCGTGGTAAAGGAGTTACAGTTAATAACTGAATTAGCGTTACTCCAGTCAGTACAATGGTTATAATTTTTAGCATTATTATACAAAGCATTTAATTCTTGTCCTGTTCTTGTATTATATTTATATTGCTTAAGTCTGACATAAAGATCCTTACCAGTCTGCCCGATATAAAACATATTACAGCTTTTACAAGGGATTCCATAAAAACAGCCCACAGAATATTCTAGTGAGTCTTTGAATAAGATATTCTTTATAGTATTGTTATTATTGAAGGCTACATTTACATTAAAGGAGTTAAGAAACCTGGGAAGCAACGTAGAATATCACTAAAAGGGAGAATTAAAAGATTCTTGGTATCAAGGGAAGGTTTTTTTAGTTAACTCTATAAAATGATTTCTTTGCCAGATTGAGAGATTTAACAATGAATGAATCTAGGATACTTTAACTTTGATCCAATAGAATATATTTTCTCAAACTCATCAACAGTAAATTCTGGACTACAAATATGTAATGCCTTAAGGAATATTGACTGGAATGGTGATAATTTAACTCTGTCATGTTGAGATGAGTAATAATGAATTTAAGAACAAACCTTGGTGGATTTTCTGTATATGCTAAACTTAAAGATGTTTCTATCTCTATGGATCATGCAGTGTAAAAATGGAAACATACAGTTATAACACTGGTCAACATGATTTAGATTTTTTTGTCCCATGAACTAAAATAGGTGAACCTTATAGTACTTTTTACATTGGATTTGAATCTGTTTTTAAAATTTTTCTATCAGGTATGGTTTTTAAGAAATAGAGCAATTAAATTTTACAATAAGTGTATATTATTCATTCATAAATAAGGCTGGTATTACACTTAAAAAACTCACCTCCAAAATGTAGAAGTGTATGATTTAGTGTCCAGCAGTAATCTGCCAACATATAGGGGCTCCACTTTCCTTGGTACCACTTTTCATGTCCAGAATGTTCTGGTGAAATCTTTTGCTATGCTCATCACTGACTGCCCCAAGATTTTCTGGGAAAAAGTCTTTGAGTCCAAAAAGTGGATTTTTAAACTCATATTGCTCCCCAGAGCTTAATATGAAGTCAATAGATATTTTACAACATCACAGTAGTTTTCTATCTATCTATCTATATCTCTGATGCCTGTTCCCTTCAGGAACTCCCATTAAGGGGTGGTCATGGGAAAAGAGTCTTCACTAATTCCTGTCCTTACATGCCTCCCCCCTTCCACCATTCCATGCATTTTTCCACCATTTCTCTCCCTTCAGTATTCCTCCACCCTATTTGCTCATGTCACAGGTGGTCTTCCACTCACATGAACCCCTTTAATTGTACTATCATACACTCTCCTTGTGGCCTTCCACTTACATGAACCCGTTTAATTGTACTATCATACACTCTCCTTGTAAACTCCCACTCTTGCATTCTTTCCACATGCCCAAATCACCTCAAAGTATTATGTTACACATATTCTCTCACTCCACAATTCACTCCCTTTACATTCCTTGCCATACCACATCTCTCATATAACCTTTCTTTTCTTTCTTCATTCAGTCTAGTTACACCATGTGCTCCTCTCAAATAGTTCATTTCCATGGCCTGGATCCTTGACCTCTGTGCCCCATTCCACATCCATCTTTTGGCTGCATAGGTCAGGGTTGGGAGGACTATGCTGTCCCTTAATCCTCTCCTAACTTCCATACTTGCACATCTTCCCCTCATTATTCTGTTAACGGATCCAGTGACTCTTCTACCCTGTACTACTCTTTCCCTTGTCTCTCCTCCATATCACCACTCTTACCCAAGACAGCTCCCAAATACTGTACTTAAATTCCCTCACTTCTTCCAATCTTTTTCCCCCAATATTCAGAGCACAATGTAATACACTTTCTTCTTTCATTCTGTATGGTTTTGTGAAAGCTATACTTTCACTCCATTTCCTTTCAAACACCATTACTTTACTTTTACTTGCATTTACCTTCAATTTCCTGCCCTAACACACGTCATAAAACACACTTACAACCTTCTGCAACTCCTCTTCACTCTCAGCACACAACAGTTTATCATCCACAAACAGGCTTGCCACTAGCCACCATATCTCACCACCACACTCCATCTCTGCACCCCTTTTCCCTAGTTTTGTTTTCATCTCTCTTATCACTCCATCCATGTATATATATATTAAAAAGCCACGGTGACATCACACAGCCTTGCCTCATACCTACATATATCCCAGAACTTTAGCTCAGTTCTCCATCCACTCTTACACATACATTTTCTCCTCTATAGAAGGCTTTTACACTATCCAACAGTTGTCTCCGTATACCATATACCCTTAGCACATTCCTCAAAGCATTCCTCTGAACTCTGTCATAAGCTTTCTTCAGATCCATAAAAACTGCATAGAACTTCTTACCTTTCACTAAATATTTTTACGTGGTCATCTCCCTAACAAAAATCTGATCCACACATCCCTTACCTTTCCTAAAACCCCTTTGCTCTTCACTTTTACTGCATTCAGTCGCTTCCATCACTCTGTCAATTTATATTATTGCATACATGTTTCCTGGTATACTTAACAGACTTATTTCCCTATAATTGCAACATACATCCTAAGCACTTTCCTTTGAATAGAGGAACAATAATAGCTTTCACCCAATCCTCTGGCAGAACCTTCTGTTTCTATGCCAGATTACATATAGGATGCATCCACTTTATCATGTTTTCTCCTCCATACTTCAGCACTTCAGCAAATAATCCCATCCACTCCAAGTGCCTCTCCTACCTTCAGCCTCATAATTACCCTTCTTACCTCCCTCTTTGCTATAGGCCTGTGCACTGGTATCCTCTTCGTTCCCTCCTCCATACCCATGCATATAACAACTGCTGCCTTTCCTTCACCCACATTCATCAGTTCTTCAAAATACTCTTTCCATCTTCCTTTCACTTCCTCCTTTTGATTCAATGATTCCCCTCCCTTACTTCTCCCATCAACATTTCCACTCTTACATCGACCTCTTTTCATTTTCACCTCCTCCTAAAAATGTTTTGTTTATTATCCCAAAACTTTTCACATAACTTTTTTCCAAAATCTTCATCTACTCTTTCTTGGCTTTCCAGTATCAGCTTCTTAACATTCCACATACATATCTTGTATTCTTCCCTCCTTCTTTGCTGAACTTCCACTGGTACATTCCCATTGCACAATCTACCCTATGCTTTTTTCTTCTCTTCTACAGCATTTCTAATCCCTTCTGTCCACCATGCATTGCCCTTTTTATTCCTGTATCTCACTACCTTGTATCCAACTTCTGATTTTACAACCTTTATCAGCACCTTTCTAATGATTTTAAACACCTCATTCATGTATGACTGCATTCCTGCATTCACTGCACTTCCATCTAAGCTTTCAGTTACCTTCCTTTCATACTCCTCCCTGTATTTTTCCTGATTCATCTTCTCACTTGCCAACACTTTTACCTCTCCATTCTTCTTTACACTGTACCTCCACTTCTTCCTGATCCTCATCCCCACAAGAAGTGTGAAATGGTCAGAGTCTCCAAAGAATCTTCTCATGACACGTAACATCCAGCACAGCCTTTCTCAATCTTTCATCCACTGCCACATAGTCAATCAAAGCCTTTTGTTCTTCTCTTCCATCATTCTTCATCCATGTATATCAGTGGATCATCTTGTGCTGAAAAAATGTGTTTGCAAGGAATAAACCCCTCTCATCACAAATATCCACAAGATAGCTTCCATTCTCATTTACTCCAGGCACTCCCCATTTACCAACTATCTTACCAATTACATTACATCTCTTTTTTGCATTCATATCACCCAATAAGACCACATTTCTCTCATTCTCAAGACCGCTTATACAGTCATTCAAATTCCTCCAAAAAAGCTTCATTTCATCCTTACCTCGTAGTTCTCATATTTACAGGCGCATATACACATAATGCATATTTCACATTCCCAATCTTTCCTTTCACCCACACTATTCTTCATTCATTCCATCCATGCTCTGTAAAACACTCCCATATTCTTGGTGATAGCAGAATTGCACATCCTTCTTTTCCTCTACCCCAGTAATTTTCACTCAGTCCTGTCCATACCACACCTTCTTCCATGCCCTCCCATAACTTGCATTCTGAAAATGTATTTGGATTTAGCGTGCAAAAATACATAAGAAGCATATTTTTTTCCATGGGACTAAGTCTTTGTTGACCACTGTTTTTCCACTTCCACGGTAGATTTGATAAAAGGTACTAAATTGTCTGGTAAAGGGAGAAATGTTTCTAAATTTTCATTTGTTGGCTAAGCACGAAGCACATCATCTACACATCTAAGCCAGATTGCCTTAGAGGGTAAGATATCCCTTAGTAATTGTGTTTCAAAGAATCTTTACATGGAGTTCCAAATTTGATAAATATTTTGCTTTGAGACCTTGATTTACATTATTTGTGCCTCCTCAATCACATTGACAGTTTGCAGGTTATTCTCTTTGAATTATGTGTATGCCTTCAAACTTTTACTACATTAATCTGTGAGTTTCTGATATCTCCCACTCACAAACAGCTTCAGAAGAACTCATTGATCTGTTGTTGTTTGAATTCCTTTGTATTTGGTATTCCTTTTGCTTGGAAAAACACAAGTGAGGTCCTTATAGTATTTTCAGCATTTTGTTTAGCTTGACTACCATCCTGACCACCACCTACTAGGTTTGATGGGATTTTCTGTTCATCATCAGACTTGTGTCTCAATTTCATCTTCCTCCCTGCTCATCAACTCCCCTCCTAGTCATACATTATGTTAGCAGTGTATAGTGTTGTACCTGCTAAGTCCCCAGCACTTACTTTGTAATCTGCCAAGTGCTGAACTGTGCATCAGACTATTCTTTCACTGAGTATTACAACTCTCCCTGACCTCGATGTTTGGAAAGCAAAAGTCATGGAAAGCAAAAGTCATTAAAATCACCGTGTGTTGAAGGAACGCCCAATGCACTACTTGGGAATTTGCTACTAGTACTTTGTGTAGTCACTGATGATTTCATGGGAGTGGTCTAAGAAGTAACCATTGATGAGTCGAAATCTTCAGCATGATCTATGCCTTGTACTTCATCGCTCTGCAACAACATCTCTGCATTATGTGCCCCCTGGACTTGTGCTCTCTCTCTCTCTCTCTCTCTCTCTCTCTCTCTCTCTCTCTCTCTCTCTCTCTCTGGCACTTTCTGGCTCCTCTTTTTTCTTTGCAGCTGACATTTGATGCATCTCTTGCCTCTTCTTTTTTCTTCATGACAATGAGACTGCGTAGCATCCATAGCTGTTGTAATGATATAAAGCCTTATCTCCAGGAATTATTTCAATGCTAGTCTTTTCTTCCTGTTTTGCTTAATTTTTGTTCATAATTGATCACAGTTTTCCATGTTAGCAAGGTAGCTCCAGAAAACAGATGCATAAAGGCACATCCACTCACATACACACATGTATACATATATGCACATACACGTACATATACATATATACACATGCACAGACATATACCTACACATATATGCACAAGTACCACTCATACTTGTTTGCTGTCATCCATTCCCAGTGCTACCCTGCCCCACAGGAAAGAGCATAAATACATGAAAGAAAACAAAAAATGATAACATATACATCCCTCTCTTCTCCCCCACAATCGATTGCCATCCCGTGTCAGCGAAAACAGGAAACAGATGAATAAAGGCCACATCCGCTCACATCTATACTCAAGCTGTCATGTGTAATGCACTGAAACCACAGCTCCCTATCCACATCCATGTTACACAGACCTTTCTGTAGATTATCTTGGATGTTTCACATGCCCTGGTTCAGTCCATGATAGCATGTTGATCCCAGTATACCACATCATTCCAGTTCACTCTCTTCCACACATGCCTTTCACCTTCCTGCATGTTCAGGCCCCGATTGCCTTTACATCTCCAATTTGGTCTCCCCATTCTCCTTTTCCTTCCACTTATGACACATATACCCTCTTGGTCAACCTTTCCTCAGTCATTCTCTTCATATGTCCAGACCATTTAAATGCACCCTCTTCTGCTCTTTCAACCACACTCTTTTTATTATCACAAATCTCTCTTACCCTTTCATTTCTTACTTAATCAAACCACTTCACACCACTTATTGTCCTCAAACAGTTCATTTCCAACACATCCACCCTCCACAGCACAACCCTATCTATAGCCCATGCCTCGCAATCATATACTGTTGTTGGGACTATTATTCCTTCAAACACACAAATTTGTGCCCTCCCAGATAATGTTCTCTCTTTCCACACATTTTTCAGCACTTCCAGAACCTTTGCCCCCTCCCCCACCCTATGACTCACTTCCGCTTCCATGGTTCAATTCGCTACCATGTCCACTCCCAGATACCTAAAGCACTTCACTTCCTGTAGTTACTCCATTCAAACTTACCTCCCTCAATCATGCTAAACCTAATAACATTGCTTTTATTCACATTCACTCTCAACTTTCTCCTTTTCACATGCTCTTCCAAACTCAGTCACCAACTTCTGCAGTTTTTCACTTGAATTGGCCACCAGTTTTGTATCATCAACAAACAACAACTGACTCACTTCCTAGGGCCTCTCATCCCCCACAGACTGTATACTTGCCCACCTCCCCAAGACGGAATTACCTCCCTCACCACCCCATTCATAAACAAATTGAACAGCCATAGTGACATCACACACCTCTGCTGAAGACCAACTTTCACCTGGATCCATTCACTCTCCTCTCTTCCTACTCAAACACACACCTCACAAACTAGGTAAAAACTTCTCACTGCTTCCCGGAGTTTATCTCCCATTCCATATATTCTTGAAACCTTCCACAAAGCATCTCTGTCAACCTTGTCATATGCCTTCTTCAGATCCATAAATGCCACATACAAATCCAATTGTTTTTTCCAAATATTTCTCACACATATTCTGTTAAGCAAATACCTGATCTACTCATCCTCTGCAATTTCTGAAACCACACTGTTCCTCCTGAATCTCATGCTCTGTAAATGCATTCACCTTTTCAGTCAATACCCCCCTCCATACAACTTATCAAGTATACTTAACAAACTTATACCTCATTAGTTTGAACACTCATCTTATCCCCTTTGCCTCTATAGAATAGCACTGTACATACATTCCGCCAGTCCTCAGGGACCTTACCATGAACCGTACATACACTGAAAATCCTTATCAACCAATTGACAACATAGCCACCCTCTTTGTTAATTGATTTAACTGCAGTTCCATCCACTCAGGCTGCCTTGCCATATTTCATCTTACGTAAGGCTTTTACCATCTCTTCTCTCTTCATCAAACCACTCCATGACTCTCTCACTTTGCATACCACCACAACAGAAACACCCTACCTACATCTGTCACTCTGTCAACAATTTAACGATCCTTCAAAATACTTACTCCAGCTCCTCCTCACTTCATCACTACTTGTTATTATCACTTCCCCTTTTGCTCCCTTCACCAGTGTTACCATTTGTTCTCTTGTCTTTTGCACATTATTTATTTCCTTCCAAAACATCTTTTCATTCTCCCTAAAGTTTAAGGATATTCTCTGACCCCAACTCTCATTTGCCGTCTTTTTCAACTCCTGCACCTTGCTCTTGACCTCCTGCCACTTTCTCTTAAATGTCTCCTGATCATTTTCACTCCTTCCCTGTAAATACCACCAAAATGCCTCTCTTTTCTCTTTCACTAGCATCTTTACTTATTCATTCCACCACTCACTACTCTTTCTAATCTACCCATCTCCCACCTTTTGCATGCCACATACATCTCTTGCCCATGCCATCACTGCTTCCCTAAATACCTCCCATTTCTCACCCACTCCCCTCACTTCATTTACTCTCACCTTTTTCCATTATACGCTCAATCTCTCCTGATATTTCTTCACACAAATATCTTTTCCAGGCTCACTTACTCTCACCACTATCTTCTCAATATTGTTTCCTCTTTTTCAAAAACCTACACAAATCTTCACCCTGGCTTCCACAAAATAATGATCAGACATCCCATAAGCTGCTCCTCTCAGCACATTTACACCCAAAAGTCTCTCTTTTACATG
Source organism: Panulirus argus (assembly GCA_038088735.1). Lineage (NCBI taxonomy): Eukaryota > Metazoa > Arthropoda > Malacostraca > Decapoda > Palinuridae > Panulirus > Panulirus argus. The sequence goes on from JAYMFT010020719.1 coordinate 8,474, forward strand.
CCTGTCAATTAATATGTAATCTGATAATGCCCATTGACCATCTCTCCTACTAACATATGTATACTTGTGTATATCCCTCTCCTTACACCAGGTATCCCCAATCACCAGTCTATTTTCAGCACACAACTCCACAAGCTCTTCGCCATTTCCATTAGTAACACTGAATACCCCATGCACCCCAATTATACACTCAGCTACCACATTACTTACCTTTGCATTTAAATCACCCACCGGTAATACCTGGTCTCATACATTAAAACTGCTGATGCACTTACTCATCTGCTTACAAAATACTTGTCTGTCATGATCTTTATTCTCATGGCCAGGTGCATAAGCACCAATATTCACCCATCTCTCGCCATCCTCTTTCAGTTTTGCCCACATCAGTCTAGAATTTACTGTCTTACACTCTAGCACACACATGCTCCCACTACTCCTGCTTCAGTAGTAGTTCTGCTCCTTCCTTAGCTCTTGTCCTCTCACCAACCACTGACTTTACTCTCATGACATTTCCAAACTATTCTTTCCTTTTATCCTTTAGCTTTGTTTTCTCAGAGCCAGAATGTCCAGGTTTCTTTCCTCAAACATACTTCTTATCTCTTCCCTCTTATCATCTTGGTTACATCCACACACTTTCAGACACCCCATTCTAAGCCTTCTAGGAGATGAGCACCCCCTGCCTGGCTCCTTCTGTTTCCTCTTTTAGAAATTTGAAATACAAGAGGGGGTTCCAGCCACCCACTCCCACACCCTTTAGTCAGCTTCTACAACATGCAGGGAATACGGAGGTAGAATTCTTTCTCCCCTATCTCAATATTCTGGATTCTATGATCTTACTTAATACATGTTTTGTGCCATTTTTTTCATTAATACTTTGTACCTTCCTCTTCTACTCTTCTGTTTTCTTGTGTTTTTACAACGAGCCTGTCTGCTCAAATTTTGAAAATTTAATAGTCATTATTTTTTGACTGACAGCACCCTTGTGCGATGGGTGAGCATTTTTGTTGATCTAGTCTCTCCAAAGTTTTTCAGCTACTATTCTACTACCTTCATTCACTGTGGTCTGCTTTTTTCCCTTTCTTGTTTTATAAACATAGACCATTTATCCTATGACATTATGTCCATCAACTAATGTACCACCAACTCTGAATTCACTCGCTTCCTGATAAGCTGTGTCAAATAATGTTTTCCTGATAATTTCACTTCTTGTAAAATGCACTTCAGTAGCATACATGATCACTGTTCACACCCTGGAGGGAAACAGAGTGCATATGCATATTAGGCATAATGATAGATCTAACTTCACCTTGTCCTGACATAGATAGATTAGGTTTTTTAATTTAATGAGGAATATTACTAATATATCATTACAACTTTACCACTAATCATCATTTTGACATCAGATTTGACATTATTAACTCTAAAATCATAAGAAATTTCATATACTGAAAGACAAAGCAAGCAATAATGTTGGATAATGATTTAAATAATAAGGAAATTTGGCTGAAATTTTGAAATTTTTCATATTATCAACCTAAGATATTATCTTAGGTCAAAATTTCAAGCAGATTTGTTTTCTACTCCAAATATGGCCATAGAAATTACTCCTTTCCAGAAATCTTGAAAGTTTGCTCAACCTTACTTGTGTATGATGGTCCCACCTCAACATGCTTGGCACTCAGTTCTGTGCAACAGCACATGACACAAAGCGCTCTTCATATAACTAACCATGAACTCTCAAATAGAAAGAGAAATATTTCCCCTGCCTCACTCTTCAGTCATCTCTACTCACATATCCCAACTCCCAACAAATATATATATAATATATTTTGATACTTGAACCTTATTTCCCACACTTGCAAGGTAGTGCCAGGAACAGATTAAGAAAGGCTGTATTTGCTGACATTCATTCTCTAGCTGCCATATGTAATGTGCTGAAACCATAGCTCCCTATCCATAACCAGGCCCCACAGATTTTTCTGTGGTTTCCTCCAGCCCCTTCACATTCCTTGGTTTAGTTAATTGACAGCACATCAACCCAAGTATACAGCTTCATTTGCGTTCATTCTATCCTATGCACGACTTTCACTTGCATGTTCAGGACCTGATCGCAAAAAATCTTTTTCTCTCTGTCTTTCCATCTCCAATTTGGTCTCCCCCTTCTCCTTGTTTCTTCCACTTCTGACACATATATCCTCTTTTTTGTCTCCTCACTCTTTGTCCATATGTCTAAACCATTTGAGCACACCTTCTTCAGTTCTTTTAACACTTTGTTACCAGACCTCTCTCATCCTTTACTGATTTACTCTAACCATCTCACACCACATATTGTCCTTAAACATTTCATATCCAACACATATGCCCTCCTCCATAGATCCTCATTTATAGCCCATGTCTCACATCCATATAACATTATTGGAACTACTGTACCTTCAAAAATGCTCATTTTTGCCCTCCCAGATAATGAGCTCTCATTCCATGCTCTCTTTAATACTCCCAACCCAGAACCTACACCCTCTTACCCACCCTATGACTCACTTTCACTTCCGTAGTTCCATTTGCAGCCATATCCACTCTCATATGCCTAAAACACCTCACTTCATCCAATTTCTCTCCATTCAAACTCACACCCCAACTAATCTGTCCCTGTACCCTGCTAGACCTAATAACCTTTCTTTTATGTATGTACATTTACTCACAACTTCCTCCTTACACTCACTTTTCCAAACTCAAGCACAAACTTTTCAGTTTCTCACTCAGATCTGCTGCCAGTGCTGTTTCATCAGTATACAACTGATATACTTCCCAGGCCTTCTCATCCCTTACAGACTGCATACTCGCCCATCTCTCCAAGACTTACATTTACCTCCCTCACCTGCCCATCCATAAACAAGTTTAACATCTATGGTGACATCACATACCACTGCTGCAGACCAACCTGCACTTGGAACTATTCATTCTTCTCTTTTCTTGACAGTACACATACCTTACACAGTGATAAAAACTTCTCATTGCTTATAGTAGCTCTCTACCCACACCATTTATCCATCAGACTTTCCACAAGGCATCTGTCACCCCCTAATCATATGCTTTTTTCCAGCTCTATAAATGCCACCTACAAATCCTTCTGTTTTTCAAAGTATTTCTCACACACATTCTTTAAGGTAAACACCTGATCCACACATCCTCTGCCACTCCTGAAACTGCATTGTTCCTCCTGAATCTGATGTTTTGTACATACCTTTACCCTCTCCCTTACTACTCTCCCATACAACTTACTAGGTACACTGAACAGACTTATACCTCTCTAGTTTGAACACTGACCTTTATCCCCCTTGTCTTTATACAACGGCACTATACAAGCATTCTACCAATCATCAGGTACCTCACCATGATCCATACTTACATTGAAAGTTCTTACTAACCAATTAACAACACAGTCAGCCCTTTTCGTGAGAAATTCCACTGCAGTACCATCCATTCCAGTCACCATGCCACATTTCATGTTATGTAAGGCTTTCACCACCACCACTGCTTTCTTTACCAAACCACTCTCTTTGACTCTGTCATTTTGCTTACCCCCAAAACCCAAACACACTACATCTGCCAGCTGTCATCAAACCCATTCACCAGTCTTTCAGAATACTCACCACATCTCACTTCATCACTGCTCCTCATTTAATCGATACTTGGTACCACTTCCCTGTTTACCCCCTTCACTGATGTTTTCACATGTTCTCTTGTTTTTGACACACTATTAACCTCCTTTCAAACCATCTTATTCTCCCTGAAGTTTACTGATACTCGCTCACTCCAACTCTCATTTGCCTTACTTTTCAAGCCCTGTACCTTCCTATTTACCTCCTGTCACTTTCTCTTATATACATCTCTATTAATTATTTGCATTCTGTTCCTGTAAGTATTCTTTTTACACCTCTCTTTTTCTTTCACTAGCAATTTTACCTTGTCATCCCACCTCTCACTGCTCTTTCTGGTATGTCCACCTCCCACCATATGCATGCCACATGCATCTCTTGCACAATGCCAGTACTGCTTCTCTAAATCCCTCCCATTCCTTTCCCACTCCTTTAGCTTCATTTACTCTCAGCTTTTGCCATTCCACACTCAATCTCAGCTTATATTTCTTAACACACATCTATTTTTTAAGCTCACTTACTCTCACCACTCTGTTCTGATCCATATGTTTCCCCTTTTCTGAAAACCTCTACAAATTTCCACCCTAGCCTCCACAAGGTAATGATCAGACATCCTACCAGCTGCCCCTCTGGGCACATGCACATCCAAAAGTCCATCCTTTGTACACTAATGAACTTGTATATATACCAGCAAATATTACTCAGACAAAACACATACGCACATATAACCCGACAAACGCTAAGAAACCAACCTCTCAACTCAGTCTTAAACTCCAACCCACCTGACATACACCCATATAAAACCACACTCTCCAGACAAACACAAGTCACACTCTCCTGCTTACACTCTAGACATCACCCATTACTACAACCCTACAAACACCATTTCAGTATATCTTAAGTCCATGCCCATGTTGCAACTACCATAGAGAAGACCCTGAGTTCAATATCTTCATTTAAACAGAAGCAGTTTGAAGGACACATACCTTCTTGTGTGATGTTGGTAAGGTTGATCCTGTCCAAAGAAGGTGAGTAATGTTGGTAGGGTTGATACTGTCCATGGAATGACATCTTTGTCCATTAACCAGTGTTGAGGCCTTGATCTTAGTGACCCTCAGTGCTGGGTGCTATATTGGCTTCATTACTGTTTCATTTGTTTTAAGTTTTGTTGATGGCAGTCTCATTTAAGTCATTAGTTGAGAGTGGAGAGTCTTTTTGGATTATTGTCATTAGGGTCTCTTTTCAAGGTCCAAATACTATGACTGCACAGTCTTGCTTAGTTATGACCTAGAAGCCTGAACCATCACAGCAGAAAATAGTGTCTTTTATACAACATGGATTTTTTATGTACTGTATACATTCATTGATTATGCCTGTCATTAGTATTGCAATTGGCTTATGATAAATTGTCATCATATTATATACTACAATCTAAGCAAAGATATTGCTATTTCAGAGCTTCAGCAGTAGCGATTGGCCAGGCTTTGTTGGAAGCAGGTTATCTGGTGTGTATATCACAACCAGAGCAAGTGTTTGTTGATGACTATGTGCTATACCGTCCAATGCGACCAAACAGTGGAAGTTCAGAACGTTCAGTTCAAGAAGGCCTGAACCGAACCCAAGATGGTGGACAGGAACCTCTTTGGGTGAAGCAGATTTCTAGTATGGCAGAAGACAGTGGTTGGTGTTAAGTAGATTATTTTGTCTGTATTATTAACTTTATGTACAGTATGGGTAGGGAGTTCTTCATTTGTTGGGCCACATTTCCTGAGCTTTCTTTACTGTCAGACAATTTATTATCTCCTTCTTTATGCCACCCACCTGCATTCACAGTTTCATACATAGCTTATTGCGGTTCTCCACAACTGTGCTACGATGAAAGTGCTTCTTTACATCTTTTCTGTATATTTTGCTTAGTTTTTGTTTGGGCTGGTTTGTCCTGAGAGCCATGAGATATATCTTGGACTGCCAGAGACTAGAAACATCTTTACCTCCAATTCTTTTTGTGAGATAAAGCTTCTCACCCCTCGTGAAATATCACCCCATCAGGTGATACTGACCAGCTCAGCCCAAGTTAGCCCAGTCAATTATGACATCATTATCCTCTGGCTGTTGGTACTGACTGACCTCATTATTTCTCTGTTCACAGACCAAGTAGGATGTAGCTAGTCCATCAGTTTTTTGCCAGCTTCTTCCAACCTACCTTGGATAATTATCATTATTAGATTTGCCTAATGTGTGGTTTATTTTGTACTTGCATATTTTTTCAGAGTTTTTGTGGCATTAATGAATGCTTTTGAGCCACATTTATGCACATGGTACTTGTCAGCAGGTAAGATGTGTGTTATAGTTGTTATATGACCCAGGCTACTGTATGGCCAGGTTTCTACATACGTACAGTGCATTCCAGTTGTAAAATCATCTGCAGTTAGTGTGCAGGTTGATTTGTTTCTTTCCCCCATCTACTTTTTAATTTCTTTCTCAGATCTGGGTTGTTTTTTTGGAAACTTGGAGGCTTCCAGTGTATGCATTTCTTGTAGGGGGAATACATAGTATGGGGACTTAAGCAGCATTGTTCCCAGAGATGAACACTGATTCAAACCCCAGAGTTTGCCACCTGGGATTAGACATCTTGCAGCCAAATCTCTACCATTATGGCTATGTCCCATTAACCTTGACTGGCATTATGGTAGATAAGAGGCTTCCTTAGCTTGATTGTGGGGAAAGGCAGTTTTTCTTTTCAGAGAGACTGTTTCTTCTCACAGGACTAGAAGAGAAAGCAACTTATGGACAAAGATCATCCCCAAGTCAAAGAGGGCAGGTTGGAGTCCCTTGGTCTGTGTAGCTTGGGACCATACCTCAATCATTGCTGTACTCTGAAACAGTGAGGGGAGAGCATTTCCCCAGGGGCTAGAATACAGTTAACTCTTAGCCAGGTTGAAATTAGTATATCAATGAAACTCGAATATTGTCTTTTTTCCTTTGCACACTGATAATTGTCCCAGCTATCATAATAAGAGTAATGCAGGTCGTCTTGCTTGGTAAAAGGGACCACACATAGATCTATGATTCATGATTTTGCACCAGCAATTGAATTTCACCTCATCCAAGGTGATGGCACAAGATGCCTAAGGCTTCCATAAACAATGATTGCATCTGAGTTCTTTAATTACACTTCAGCCATGGTATAGGGAGGATGTTGCAGTAAACTGCAGTGTAGATGGCATCAAGTAGTATCTGTTCAGTACCAATAAGGAGTCTAGTGATCCAGATGGCAATCTGTTTTATGACAGATATGTATTTGATGATGTAAAAAATTAAGTGCATCAGAACACTATATGTAGGAGTTGGTGATAGCTTTAGTACGATCATAGCAGTATGCTCCAACCAAAAAATTTTTATTTATTTTTTGTTACTCCTGGAAATATTGAGACATATCATTAATGAGACTGGTCTGGTGTTCAGTGCCTGTTTCCAGTCTCCTTTCGCAAAGATAGGTAGGACATCTGCCCTTTTCCATTCCTTGAGTGCTTTACCTCTCTCTCGAGTGATATTTTGAACAGGAATTCAATAATTGGACAGGGAGGGAGTTTTACAGTCATAAAACCACTTGAATTGCAGTTCAAGATGTCACCTGTGAGAGGCATCATGCCCAGGGAATGGAAAAGGGCAGATGTCATACCTATCTTGTATTTATCAGATATCTGTTGGCTATGGGAATCATTAGGAAATATTTTTCAAGATTATTTCATGTACAAAGGCATTTTATTATGTTATGTTACAGTTTTATCCTTGGGGATAGGGGAGAAAGAATACTTCCCACGTATTCCTCAGTGTTGTAGAAGACGAATAAAGGGGGCAGGAGTTGTGGGGGGGTTGAAAATCCTTCCTTTCTTGTATTTTCAATTTCTGAAAGAGGAAACAGAAGAAGGAGTCAAGCAAGGAGTGCTCATCCTCCTCAAAGGCTCAGGTTGGGGTGTGAATGTTTGTGAATGTAACCAAGATGAGAAGAGAGGAGAGATAGGTAGTATGTTTGAGGAAAGATATTTAGATTTTCTGGCTCTGAGTGAAACAAAGCTCAAGGGTAAAGAGAAAGAATGGTTTAGAAACAGTTTAGAAACATCTTTGGAGTATAGTCAGGGGTTGGAAAGAGAACAAGAGCTAAGGAAGTAGTAGCACTACTCCTGAAACAGGAGTTGTGGGAGTGTGATAGAGTGTAAGGAAATAAAATCTAGATTGATGTGGGTAAAACTGAAAGTGGATGGTGAGAGATGGGTGATTATTGGTGCTTATGTACCTGGTCATGA
>JAYMFT010020730.1:0-16436 GCA_038088735.1 Panulirus argus
CCTCTAAGGCTCGGTCCTCTGTTCTTAACGCTACCTCGCTAACGCGGGAAAAGGCGAATATGTATGAAAAAAAAAAATATATATATATATGAACTTAGAACAATCATTGGCTATCTTTGTTGGATATGAGATTATCTTAGTGGAGGAGTCTTCGCAGGGTTCTCTTCTGTGACTGTTGCTCTTCATAACTGACACGAATGACTTCACTCAGCATCTATAGAAAGAAGTATAATCGTCCCAATACAATCCCACCACAACATTTTTAGTACTCACTCGCTTGCAGCATCACAAGACCCCTCAAATCCAAACCACTCCATAACTACTTACCAATCCCCAAAACAAAATTGAAAAGTTTATCCCTAAACTCACAACTTTTCGCCTATACTCACAGATCTCCCCACCCAACAAACTCTGACAAAACATATATACACACCGACATGACGCAACAAGCACTAAACAATCACCATCCCAAGTCAGTCTTAAAAACAAATCCACCAGACGTACACACATCTACAACCACACTCCCTAGACATACTCCAGTTACATTTTCCCATGTGCAGGAACCTAATTGACATATCTGAAGACCCTTCATTCCCAGGACGCAGCTATCACAATTATGACACCGAACGCTCGCTGCTGAATTGTTTTCCATTCTTCCCACACAGACACACATACGACAACGCTACATTTTGTTACCTATGGTCCCGCCCGGTGGACGTGGCCGATTTCCTGAGCGCTGTGGAAATCCTTTAAAGAAAGGCCCTCCTGAGGCAGGAGGAATATATAAATGTTACTGGACTCGGCCCGCATGAGGTCACCCCTCGAGTGAAAAGTCACCGGTGGCGAGGTTGTATCACTGGGAGTGTAGGCTCGCAAAAAAAAAAAAAAAAAAAAAAAAAAGAAACTCATCTCCCTGCTTTTCGAAGTAGCGCATTCTTGGAGCTGAGCAGTCTCCTGGAAAAGGGGTCCTAAAGTAACTCCAGAATATTTTCGAGAAAGGCGTCCAAAGACAACAATAAATGAATATATGAATGAATACATGTATAGCCTATCTCGAATAATTAAAACCGCCTGACCAGTCTGCTCTGTAGTTCTCTAACTCTATTTGAGCTGGAGTAATTGAACCATCCAATGCCAAAGTATAATCTGTCTTTTCAAAGGCTGTAAATCGACAGAGATCATTATCTTTTTAATTAGTGACAAGGGGAAGGACAAATATATTGCTTTTATCCTTCACACAAGCCCTGCGTGCACCGAGCCCTCTGGCTCACGGCATTTCCTTCAAACCCTTAATCCTCAAAATTGCAGCCTATCCTACAAGGATACCACGTCCTGAGAATATTTACCACGTAACCATAACATCGCCCTTGACTGTAACCCTCTTACGCACTCCCTACCTCACTAGTTCCTTGCTGCCCACCTTAAATACCAGTGTTTTTCTTCCTCGCTGTGACACATTACCCACGTCAAGTTTCTACCTCTGTAGAGACTAATAAAAAAACACTCATTGTATCTCAACTTTACGTAAGCTACCTATGGTGAACTGCCCTGCCAGTTAGTAACAAAGATTCAGTGTGTTTTTCTTTTATCTTTCTGGGGAAAACCACGTATTTGGTTCCCCTGTGGGACCTTACCCACACTGTCCTAGAGTAGGGTAGGTTAGGTAAGGTTGAAAGGTTTATATACATCGCAAATCAACTGTCTTTTAGACATGAATTCAAGGCGATCGACAGCGTAAGGTATACCAGTACAAGACTAACAGAACACCTGCCGACATAAATAACCCCGTCATTCTAGTTTCATTTTTTCGTCGTCAGTTTCAAAGAATATTTCTTCCTCCTCCATAAAAAAGAAAAATCAGCCCAAACCGCTCATTCTATTATAAAACTACAAACGCATGTCATTTCCCGGCTCGTTGTCACACACTTGTCCTGTCTTCATCATACTTGCTTTCAAGTGGTATATCTCACCCTCAATTTTCTCTGATAATCTACGTATTCGGCGCATGCGCTACGACCTCCTCGCCGCGCCACACCGCCATGTCTCCTGCAGCAGCAGCAGCAGCGGCAGCATTCCTCACCCTTGCCAGCTGCCGTTCACCCCACGTATATCCGGCCCAGATTCTATGCACTTCCTTATGTTTTGTTGACTTTGTTTCTCAATTATAGTAAAACGTTCTCACTTGCCCTGTTCTTTTCTTCTACCTTTAAAACTATGGATTGATCATGGCAATTCAAAACTCGACATGAAATCAGTTCACGAAATTCCTTCCGTACCATATTGTGTAAATCGTAAAACTCCATTTTCGCCTTATTCAAGTGTGACTAACATAAAATCATCAGTCTAATAGGGAGCTAACATTGCAAATGAGTAATCTTACCTGGCAACACTTCCTCGTCAAATAACCTACAAGTTGGCCAAGCTTCAAAACATCCTTCTTCCTATGTTTTCATAACGACGAACAATAAAAGTATATGGAGAAAGACTTTACTTATACGGTTGACAAACCTTAGCCTTTGGAGAACACTGAATGAAACAAAGAGGCCATCCCACAAAACGACAACCAGAAAGATTACTACACACATACTGGCAACTTGTGTACACTGCAATGTGTTGCAGGCATTTTATTTCTTTGCAGTAGCCGAAGTGGCGCTGGCAAAAACTTGTCATAGAAAATCACTTTACGGTGCTAAACCTAACAAATACTGACATTTTTCTTTTTCACCGTTTGGGGTAATATATAACAATGTATTTGGGAAAAATTTCTTAAAACAATATAAAAAGTTCAACTATATCCCTTGTCCAAAACGTCTGAATCAGTGAGTGTCCACAATAAGACTTGAAAGCGATCTTCTCACTCAGTTCTCTATATACTCAGTCAGAAAACGTGTTGATCAGACAGTAATTGTGAAGCAAGATCCGTGTACACTACGTATACCTTTAACATAATACACTCCAAGCATACAAAATCCACCATGAATAATGAATAAAGCAAACATCAAAGTGCGTGAGAACAAGAGTGTCAGCGAAAGAACACTGATGGTTGTAACCTGACGTACACAATGGGAAGGCCAAACGTAAATAAGACTGACTCGAGCTTTATGTTCGATTCTGCGCCTTGAGAACATGATAACAATTTACAGCAACTCCACCGGCTTATTTACGCTATTATTCGCACAAGAAACTCTGAGTTATTTTTTTCTTCATAAGCTAAATTTAATGGTAGTTTCAAGGATAGGGATGAAAACTTATGTAAACCCAATAGTTCACTGCTTATATACACTACTTAACTACACTTTGGCTGATGGTTGCTTCAATACTGCATGTGAAACTATGAAATTTGTAAGTAGGGGAAAGATTGGAGAGAAAAGACCGGGAGTTTAGAAAATGTGAAATGTTGCATACAATGTTTCCTGACCCAAGAAAAAGATGAAATTACTGTTTTAACCAAACCCACCAACGGCTCATGTCGTTAGCCTTACAAGGGCGCGTAAATATCCCTCGGGTTTCGTCCTCTCTCCTATACTTTTCATTTACTTTTATTTTCGTCACAGATATCCTTTCGTCAACTGATAACCAGATATATTCACAGATTAACTCAAAATGTATTTCTAAACTTCCTTCACATCCGCTAGACCACGGAATACTCGGCAAGCTGCTGCGTCACATGATTATTGTGTGGCCATCGGCAGCTCAAGGGTGTGCCGTTTTTGATACCTGCTTCTTCCCCTTCACCTCGAAGCTTTGGAACTCTTTACCTTCTCATGTCTTTCCTTATAACTTTGACCTGGCTCATTTCAAAAGACGGGTCTCCCACTTTCTCAAAAATGAGTAAATACTTCCCCTGTCTTTCTTTTTTTTTGTCAATTCTTTCTATGTTTCAGTTTAAGTCCCGGCCTTGATGAGGACTTTTGTCCGTGATTGGAGCCTTCAACATGAAAAAAAGAATCTCTTTTCGATTTGTTTCTGATTTCTTCACAATTTACTCCATAAACTCAGACTTGGAGAAGATTTCCCAATTAGCAGACACAATATAGTTAAGTTTAATGCCTTCAAATCCCAATTTCTGTCCCTCTTTCTACACCCCCCCCCATAATCTCTCATTTTCTGTTTCTATTGAATCTGTAATCCCACCAGTTTACAAAGTAAATGAACTAAGATAGCTAAATCTGCCTGTGAGAAACTAGGAGTCCAGTTCAGATGCCGAGAATTCTTTTCTCTAAAGATGTTCCGATTATACAAAGGACTAATCAGTCACTTATATGGAGTACTGCTGTCACCTCTAGCGAGGTTCTACCGACATACACCTACTTAACAGGAGTCGAACCCAAAGCAGTCTAACTTAACTCTCCAATTACGACTCCGAAACACTGACCAACTTGCCCTAGAGTACCGGGGTATCGAGACGCAAAAGGAATACAGCCTGCCTGTCAACTGGCTGCCGAACTGTCGAAATTCTAGTATCATCACGGGAGCAGTATTTCACCAAAGCAATTTCAACTGTTCCATTTCATAGTCCAATGGGAAGATCGGGTACAAGATACACTGATTTATAGATCCTTACACGATGACATTTCTTAACTGACGAACAATTATGATGTGTTTGAATCCGTTACTGATGTTTTCATGTCCCTTTACTATATATCATATTGAAACAGAGACGAAACATATGTAACAAAACACCTTTATTGGGGGGTCTATATAGTTCTAAAGGGATTCTATGTTCGAACTAAAACAGAATGACCTAGAGCAGGGGTTTCCAGCCTGGGGTACATGTACCGCCAAGGGTACATTTGCACTTCTCAATGGGTACCTAGGGGTCCGAGAGTATAACCACGCAGTACGCTGCTGTACAATGTACACCATGAGTAATGTAGAACATAAGCAATATAGAATATCCTCGTTCCAAATCAGTATAAAATCCTTATATAGTCTCTTACAGATTTCATAATGAAATAATATAAAATCAATATAATCTCATCAATTTTTGATCCTTATTATTTAGGGGTACATAGGAACCTGTCAGAATGCCCAAGGGCTTCAGAGGAACAAAAAGGCTGAGAACCCCTGATCTAGACTGTACTAACAGCAAGCCATGCGGAAGAATTCGAACACATCCAACCAAACGACCAGTTAAACTATATAAAGTAGTATGAGGTATATCAAGAGTGCTCTGGTGTAGTAATACATCGGTTCCCTTGAGAAATGCATTACCTAACAAATAAAACATTTTATTTATGTCGGTCTAAGGTTTCTACCGATACGCTGATTCAGTATAGCGCACTAGGAGTAATTCCATATTTAACGTTTATCTTAACACATTTCATTGTCATCGTAATTCATTTTTAGAGGAATTCTACCTGCTCATCATTAATGGTGTTTTTCCTATTACAGGCATTGCCCTCTTCAACCACACTAAAAACAACTTTGGTCTAGTTGGCTGGTTGGTTACGCTTTAAGCCCATCAACTGCCAGGACCATTAAGGCTTGCCTCGTCCGGGTACGTTCACCAACCGAAAAATCTCGAACACCCTCTCCAGGTATTATTAAAAAATCATTCTAAGACTTCATGTACTCTAACTTCACGCCCCGCTGGTTAGCTGGCTGTTTGGGTTTTAGGCCTATCAAACTGCCATGATCATTAAGGCCGTCAATATCGAGCTACATCCACCAAATTGAAAATCCTTAACACCTTCTTTAAGTTCTAAGGATAATTCTATGACCATATGCATGCTCACTATGCATGTGGCCAACAAACAAGGATCCCTTATTTATGAGAAAAGATAAGTTTATATGAATATTTAAACTAAGTATGAGACACTCGCGAAAAGATGTCAGTAAGAACAGGTTTCAACGAATATACTGTAGGTCTTATTGATTATACGAGTGAATGCTGACTCGCAGTTAGGTGTCAGGCTGGTATTCTGTGGCATTGACAAAGCACAACTGATTAATCAGCACTAAATGAACCAACTAAAAACAAATTCACCAAAAGCCATGTAATGTCGCCCAGTAAAATGACCTGAAAAAAGATACTGTACTCATTTATTTTTTCCAGTTGATGCATGTATTCACGTATTCAGACTTTTATGAAATACGTTTACTGTAAATATGCAAAATTTATTTTCCTCTGATATTCAGATAAACAAATCCTGTTCCCTGGCACACGTAAAACAAGAATAAAAACGTTTACATGCTGAACTAATGAACGCATCTTTATGTTATTTTGATAATTGGATCTTTGTCAGTAAGAATCATCTGTTTTCAAAAATAATAACAGGAAATCAATAGTTACAATTATCATTTTCATTGTTTGTTTGGAAAGCAAACCCATACTATTTCTATGTTGCACATACTGATGGTAAGTATATTTATGTCAGTTATCCACAAATATATTTCATTTTCTTCAATGATGCCCTCGAGAAAACCACGTTATCAATGACTTAACCATACAGCTAACACACTGTAACAAAAGATGAGCAAAATGATTATTGAGTTTGTAAGTCAAGGATACAGTTCTAATTTACGTATTCAATATCTTTCTATAATCTGTAAATAAAGATGCTCAGAAATTATGAACTTGTATGTGACAGATATTAATACCAAAAGAGAGGAAATTATCTTAACTATCAATCTCAGCTCACCAATAATGTGTATGGTGGGTACAATGATAAATCATTGCGTTATATATAAGCTACAAATATTACACTACGTTACCTTGATTAAGTATCTTTCATTTTGTTCTCACCTGCAAGATGGAACATAGAATTATTCTTAATCTAAAAGCAAATTAGATAATCCAGCATAAAACATAGATACAAAGTTAGATATATTTTGGTATTAACAATTCATGGTTGTTCACCATTTTCCACACACACACACACACACACACACACACACACACACATACACTTGCATTGCATGAATAATGAATTCTATAAAATTATTAACTTTCATAGGAGATGAATTCAGATTCAAGTGTTAAAGATTTAATTGGAAACCATCTACGAGCACGACGAAAAAGAACCATGGTATAAAGGCACAATTGTATAAAGAATATGTGTTCAAAAAACCATAGGACATGGGCCACATGCATAGTGAGAGTGTATGTGGTCTTAGAATTATCTTTAACACCCGAAGAAGGTGTCAAAGCTTTTTCGGTTGGTGGACGTTGTAGCTTGACGTTGACGGCCTTAATGACCCTGGCAGTTGATAGGCCTAAAGCCCAAACAACCAACCAAGCCACAGGATTACTATTTCCTCTATAAGATTAAATGATGATGCATGAATAAAACTGCCAGCAATATAACTATAGAATTACAGTGAAACTTAAAATGTCATCCATTCGCCAATTGCTCGTTTACATCATTACATTTTACATAAGATTTTAATGATCTCAAAGAGTTTACGGAGAATATAAGTAATATGTCAGTCGACACACTTACTGAAGCAGGAATGAAACATTTGTTAACCTGTTGATAAACTAATTAGCAGAAAGAGAATTGATAAATTTTCAGTACAAAGTTGGCCAACCTAAATGATTTTTCGGATGGCTCGTGTGGTAGACTATCCTAACATCAGCCTGATTCCCGCACTATTTCACCAGAATCCCCAGGGAGTAAGCAATCCCCTACGCTATTGATATGTGACAGACTGACCAATGGTAGTTTAGCTCTGCTACTGCAGACTGTCCAGGAAGTACAAATTCAGATCAAGGGGCAGTACTATACAGTGTCTGTGATAAATACAGCGCAATACACTGGCCGAGATGGGAGATACAGTAACATACAATGGCTGAAAAATACAGTGCTGTACATTGGATGAGATAGGATCTACTACATTATACTGGCTAATGTAAATGCTGCATCATACACTAATTGAGGTAAGACGTACAACAGTATACAGGGGCTGAGATGATTATCATACATTAAGAAATATAACATCATACATTAGATGAGATAGGAAATACGACACTATACAACGGCCGAGACAAAAGATACAGTATCATACATTTACTTATCTAATTCTAGAGTTAATCTTCTCTCCGGTGGTGGAGGATCCTAAAGTACTGCGATCTGTTACAGTGGATCAGATCCAACGCTATACAGTGGCCCCTAGACGGAATACAGTATTATACAGTAGCTAACATAAAGAATACAACTCCATGCACACTGATAGAGGGAGACGATGCAACACTATACAGCGGCTATCAATAAGGGATTTAACATTATGTACACTGCCTGAGGAAGGGGGCTTACAGCAGCACACGATGGCTGGCATGGGGGTTTACAACGCTAATGAGCATCATGGTAGATGTATCCAGAAAGGTGGTGTCCCCGCGCTCACCCGCTGAACTCCTGCAACCCATCTACAGCGTGACGGCAAATGTTGATCCAATTGCTTTCATGAGGACTGAGATCAGCGGGCGCTCCCGGGACTGGAGTCTACTGTTTTTTGCGCTTAACTCTGGGTCTGCCTAACCCCCCTCTCAGCACCCCCTCCCCCCCCCTCCCCCACCAGACCCCTGCCGCAGATTTTGGAAACCATACAGTCGCCATAAGCCTCTTGACTCGAGAGGGAACATGGCGTGTGTCGAGCCGCACTATTTCTTTTTTTTTCTCTCTCTCTTCGAAATCCCAACTCCGTTTTCTGTTAGTGGCGACGAGAAATGATCGAAGAGGTTGGGGGAACTTGTTGGACTGTTGAGGATTTGATAGACTGGGTGATTAAGATCTTGGTGACTGTTTCGCAAAGACTGTGGACAGAGAGAGAGAGAGAGAGAGAGAGAGAGAGAGGGAGAGAGAGAGAGAGAGAGAGAGGAGAGATGGTTTTGTAAGCAAGTTGGTCGACGGAGAAGATGATGGGAGTTTATTGATTACCGTGGGCCAATGAGGAGATCAGGGGAGCTCAGGTAATTACAGCAAGAAATCTTTCCGGTAAACCGTCTCCCATGTTTTCCGCACATTTTTCTTGGTAAAGATTTCTCATTCGCTGCCTTGACGAAATCCGGAGTTAAGTCTCGCCCATGAGGGAGGGAAGGGAGGGAGGGGAAGGGGGGGAGAGGGGGGGGAGAACCACCCCCGCCAACGTTGTGTGTGTGTGTGTTTGTGTCTCTGTGTGTGAGGACTTGCAAGGTTTTCAGAAAACCTTTAGATTTATGACCCAGTCGGTGCTTCTCACTCTGTCTCTCTCTCCCCCTTTCCTCTGTCCTTCCGTCATCTTTTATCTCTCCTTCTCTTATCTACCTGTTTATATTTTCCCTTCCCTACCTGTCTCTCGTTGCCTTCCTCCCTACGTCCTTCCCTTTCACCCCTCCCTCCCCCACCTCCCTCATCTACCACCAAAAAAGACCGAAAACAACACACAAAAGGTTGCGTGGATGGAGATGGAAGGTTATTAGGGAGAAGGTATCAGGGTAGGGCGGGCGGTGAGTCGACACGTAACTCGGTATCCTGTGGCCCCCGCGGGGATAAGACAGACCTTCAACTTAGTGCGTGTTCCGGATCCCCCGGGATTGCACCAAATCTTTCCCAGCGTAGCCAAGGGCGGCGCCTCCCACTGCTAGCTCCTGGACGGAAAAACCCGATCCAGTCGACAGAATATCGCGAATTACCTCTCCCCTGACGAGGCTGGTGACGACGTACACTCGTCTGTGGATGTACCTAGAGTTTTCGGTGTATATTTGCCTCGTTTTCTGTCCGCATCGGGAGGGTTTCCTCCCGTTGGCGGCGTTGGACTTAAGCTCTTCCCGTGGAAGTCGGTAGTGACAGTTGGTCTGTTACCCCTCGGCCCTGCCTGGGGTTTCTATTGGCTGGCCGGTGGATGAGAACGACCAATCAGCGCGTTCTTAGCCCGGCGGATCGATGTGAGTGGTAGGTTTATATCACCCGGGTCGCAGCGCGCGCTCTGATTGGTCTCCCTCCCGCGCGCCGTGGAGAGTCACGAAGCTGGTATTTCCAGACTCGTATCTGGCTGGGTTTATTTCTATTTGTGGATTAGATGTTGCGGGCGAGTCGAGAGGCCGGAGCTGAGCTGAAATGTAGAGTCAAGTAGGGATTTAGTAAGCTGGTTTTAGGGCGTGGAGGCTCCCGCGTTATATTGGGATTACTGCTGTGCGCGCGGCCCTCCGCTCTTACCCAACACTAATTCCCACTCCTAAATTTGAAGCAATATAGTATACTACAATTCATATATATATATATATATATATATATATATATATATATATATATATATATAGAGAGAGAGAGAGAGAGAGAGAGGTCACCTGTCACCAGGTGGCCTGCAGGTGCAAGAGCTTGTTGGCCATTTACTCAAGGTCACCAACCTCACCAAGAGCAACACGCGTGAGTCCCCCATCCCCCTTAATAAATGATTTACTCTGGATCACCATAGCCCGCAGCGCGTTTACGTCACCACACCCCACAGCACGCGCGGGGTCACCAGCACGTGCCAGTCACCACGTACAGCACCAGGGCAACAATCGTGCCACCACTTGACAACACTTGGAGAGCGGGTGGAGGGTCCTCAGCCAAGGGCTGTGATTGGTGGGCGGGCCGTGGGCCCCTGACGAGCCCACACACACACACTCGCTTTTCCATCATCGTTATTCTTCTTTTTTCTCCTTTCATTATCCTCTTATGTATCTCCCCTTTATTGACGCCATGGGCGAGGAGAGCTTATTTGAATTATACAGAGCGTGTGTGTGTGGAGAGAGAGTACTGCGGAGAGTGAGTGGACTGAAGGTCCGGATAGACTGACAGAGGGAAGGGCGGTCTGTATTGTGTGTGCGTGGGGGCGGTGGGACGTGACCCCTAGCTTGGCCCAGCCACGGTAATGATGTCTGGGACCTGGCCCGGCCCGGCCCGGCCCGGGGGCCTCTCCCCCTCTACTCGCAGTGAGGGCCGCTCCAAGGGCCAGGGTTAATAGGGCTTTGCCCCTGGTGAGGGCTGTCCTTAAGGGTGGAGATAGAGGGAGGGAGGGGGTAGGGGGTAAGGGGTCGTTAGTGGGGAGGTTGGTGGTCTCTGCAACGGACACAAGAAAGGTGACGGTAGTGGTGGTGGTCATGGAAGCAGTAGTGGTGACGGACGCGGGGGCTGTACTGCCATGGTTGGGGAGTTGGGGGATTGGGGAGGAAGCACAGTGTTGGGTGGGGTTCTACAGGTTCCGAAGGGACAAAGCGGTTCATGGAGGGGATAGAAGATAATGGTGGGGGTGGCAAACCAGGGGTGAGGGAGGCACAAATGCGGCGAACGGCGGTGCAAGACGTACGTCCTGGTGGTAGTGGAAGGGTTGTCATTCCTACTGGTGTCATCAGAAGTGGGAGAGGGGGAGGTCACTGTAGATAGTGTCACAAGAAGCTGGTGGGAGAGGGGGGGTCACTATAGGTGGTGTCACTGGGAGTGATGGGTATAGCTGTTGGCACCTGGTCTCCACGTGGCTGAGTCAGTGATGTATCACACGGGAGAACCTTTCCTCGCTTCTGCCCAACTCGTGAAGTAACAGGAATGTCTCATCCCCAGAGTGAATGAGGGACCTGTGATCCTTACAGTGTATATATAGTGCTGGGGGGGGGGGTAGCGGCGGACGACCCCGTGGGCGGGGCAGACAGCTAAGATCACCACACATATGTGCCCTCGTAGGTGGATGGCCTATAAGCCCCGGACACGGGCAGCCGATTCAGTCAGCGAGGAATATAATGAAATGAGCGCCCACTGAGCATCGTGCCCCCTTAGTTAGCTTACCCACCTCCCGTACAATTGGTAGGGGTTTCGAATCCTTGCCGTTAGAGGGCATATTAGAAAACGGGGAACAGAAGGAGACAGAAGCTCGTTCGTCTCTACTCATCCGTGTCAGCTTCCAATTAGAGACACAAGCCTCTCCTGTATCATACCTTAACCATCATGGAACCTCCACAAATGCCACATAACACCATCAGATACGTTTTCTATTCCGCCTTCTTTGCAGGTAAAGAATGTCAAGGCTCCATACCGCATAGGAAGCAGTGTTTCAACCTATATATTTTTTCATTTTTCTCCAGTTTCTGTCTCATGGAATCAGACCAGTTGAAACGTCCCACAGGGTATACCAAACCCGAGGACAACAAAGTCAGTGTCTCTAATGATTGCCCACGAAAGAAATAGAATGCATACGATAAATCATATCCTCTTGCCTTCGTCAGGTCAAAGGTCAGTCAGAGGAGGGTTCTACCGGAGAGGGTGGTGCCCGTCCGTCCAACACCCGGCAGTTGCCAAAAACTGTGTATTGATTAAAAGGTTGGAACTGAAGGGTTGGACCAGCCAGCCAGCCAGCCAGGCAGATAGATTAGGACGGTTCACAGGACACCCACAAATCTACATCACCTGGAATGAATTTCATCCTTTAGGTGCGCATTAATGACCGACAAATACAAGAAAATAAAAACTGTTTCATTAGTGATGGTAAAACTAGATTTTACAGGTTCTGATTTAATAAACTCATTAGCAATGGTTCTACAGTGATGCTCCGTCGCATCTTTGTGAAAAATATACATAGGCGTGAGTAGGTGAAGAAATATATGTAAGTCTGAAAGAGTACCACCTCTGTGTGAGCGTCCAATGCTTTCTGGCTGTCCAGGTAAACACAGTCTACTCTGTTCATTCCTAGAAGTTCTAGAGATTTGCGACACATGACCTCCTTCACCTGAATCCATGTTATCTCTAACTTTAGGAAATTTCTCCTTCGGAGATTATCATCCATTTGCTTCCCGATTACCTTTTTTAGTATCTTACAGACCCAACCTGTAAATCAGCACAACTTCCCAGCCTCCTTTCTTAAAGGTGGGTACGACATTTGTCCTCTTTGACTTCCCATCGACAGCTTGAACATTACAAGTGGTCTGTCAAGTGTTATCTGCACAACATCCTCAGCACATTTGGAGAACCTTCCTTTGGAACCATTAACCTCATATGGGTCAAGAATTTTTACCAGTCTATTTATGTCTTACGTAGATATTAAAATGCTTTTCAAGACCTTCTCCTCTCACTGGTGTCAGGGCTGTAGTGTCTTCCATCGTTGAATCATTCGTCTCCTCACATATCCTGACACCATCCTCTGTAACTCTTCTCTTCGACTCCCTTTTGACTCCCTTGAGCATATCTGCTCTTTAAATGCCATTTTGGTAATTAATTTATGCCAGATTATTGGATTGTCTTCTTTATCCATCATGTTCTTTTCAAAGTTTCTTGTGTTCCCTTTTCTTACCTTACTATACTCGTTCCTGCTGTCTTATACACTTCAAATGTTGGCTCACTGTTGTACTCTCTACGTCTGTCATCTCCATCATACTACTTACATCCCTAAACCCTTTTTCCTTTTGACATATTGTACTGAAACGATTTATCTCTCTTTTTTTAAACTCGCCTTTGTATTTGTAGTCAAAGGTATCAATGTGCTTGCGTACTTATGTGTGTGTGTGTGTGTGTGTGCGTGTGTGTGTGTGTGTGTGTGTGTGTAGTCAAGAAATCAAACTATAGATATATATTTGTGCAAGTGTATATTCATCAACGAATTACTGTCCATCTTACCCTTGATAAAAGCCACTATTAACCCTGATGTGTTCAGAAGCATTAAATCTTCCTTAGTAATCCTAGAGTGGGTCTGGGAGGGGAGGATTACAGGGGTGGGGGCGATTAAGGAAACTTTTAGTAAATCCTCGTTTTATACACAGGCAGCTCCGTGGTGGTGGGGAGCTACGTGTTCGGGTGCTACTGGCCACCCTCCCTCCCTAGCCCACCATTACCAACCCACCCTTGGCCCACTCCACCCATCCTGCCCCCCCTCCCCCACCACTACTAACCCCACTCTTCCTAGCCCACCACAACGACCAGCCCACCATCCTTAACCCACCGCCAGCTCAATCTCCCCGTCCTTCCACCACCACAACCACCAACCCACCCTTCCTGGCCCATCTCCACCACCAGCAGCCCACCCTGGGGGCCCTCCTCACCCACCCTCAGCCTACTGTTCTCTAATTAATGACATGAAAAAAAGGTGCTTCTAAAGATTTGTTGTTGGGTTGGTGCGCTTACGGTCTGCTGGCAGGCGGAACGCTTCCACTTGCTGCTTTTGAAGGTGGAGCCGATGGGAGGAGGAGGGAGGGGAGGGGAGAACACAGGAGAAGAGAGACAGAGAGGGAGAGAGATGATGATGATGATGATGAGAAAAAGGAGGAAGAGAGAGAGAGAGAGAGAGAGAGAGAGAGAGAGAGAGAGAGATGAAGATGTGAAGGGAATACAGGGGAAGAGATAGGAGATACCAAATGAGATAAAGCATTCCTTAGTGAGAGACACACAACGAAGACAGAAACCAAAAGTGGACGGAAAAGAGGTAAGGAACTGGAAACAAACGGAGGAAGATGTAGAAAGGGTGTTCGATACCACACTAAAGATACAGACGGTGTTGGCTACGTGGAATGGAAAGCCCTCGGGACATGCGAGAGAAGGAGACAAAGAGACGAAATTCCTCCCCCCCAAAAAAAAAACAACAAAGCATCATCTTCAAAAGTTCGACGTCTGGGTATGAATATTCCTCAAGACATCATTTTAAGATTTTTGCCGTCGAGAAGAACTACCGCCATCTTTGGCAGGTGATAGCGATGATTACTAATGAGTCTTGCCACCTGGAGAGAGAGAGAGAGAGAGAGAGAGAGAGGAGTAATGTCTTGGGAGCTCCATCTAGACTGCGGAAGGCCAGGAAGCCTGACTTGAGGTTCCCCAGCAGGTGGCCCTCTCCAGGGAGGTGGAAATTACGATAGAAATGTTGAGTCTGATATGATGTTCTTGAGTATTATGTGCCGTAAGAGGCTTTTCATGGGTGGGTGGTTACCACAGGAGCGGCTGGATACATTGTTAGTGTCTTGAGATGGTGGCAAGGGTGTTACTAATACGTACATGACGGAGGAATGGAGCTGGCGGGGGTGCGATTGAATGAACCAACGCGAGAGGCGGAGGGGGTAGGTTGGCTAGCGTCTGGGCGCGATGTGACCTGTGGAAACAGTGGGGGAATCTTACCAGGACCTTCCGACAATAGCATACCCTTCTGTGGGGCTCCATCACGGTGTGGGAACAGCTTTACTAACATTATGTACCTTTATTGAACGTGTAGCTGGAGAGATGCCCCGATAAGTATGGAAAGTATAACTTTAATAGATTTTTTACATAGGTCAGTAAAGAGGCAAAAGAATGGGTGTGTGTGTGATAATGTAGGCATCTTGGGAGACATACGTAGGTTACTGCAACTTGGGAGGAGAAGAGAGAATTCTTAAGGTGTGTTGTAAGACTGTGTGTACTGATGACGGTGACGGTCAGGCAAGTGATGTATCTGTCGTGGCTACTGCTTGGCCTTATCAAGGCTGGAGTGGAGGGGAGTAGTCACCACCAAGGCTGGAGTGGAGGGAAATGGTCACCACCAAGGCTGGAGTGGAGGGAAATGATCACCATCAAGGCTGGGATGGAGGGAAATGATCACCATCAAGGCTGGGATGGAGGGAAGTGATCACTATCAATGCTGGGGTGAAGGGAAGCGGTTACCATCAAGGCTGGCGTGAAGGGAAGTGATCACCATCAAGGCTGGAGTGGAGGGAAGTGGTCACCATCAAGGCTGGGTGGAGGAAAGTGGCCACCATCAAGGCTGGGGTGGAGGGAAGCGGTCACCATCAAGGCTGGCGTAGAGGGAAGTGATCACCATCAAGGCTGGAGTGGAGGGAAGTGGTCACCATCAAGGCTGGAGTGGAGGGAAGTGGTCACCATCAACCTCCTAAGATGGCGTTGCAAATGCAAGAGTAACGTTTTCTTGCTGTGGACGCAATCATTGTTAAGAGTAAGAAAAAAGAAAGAAATATCATAAGAAAAAATAGATTGTAGTCTATGATCTCTTATCTACGTCGGTGTTTCCTATATAACACGGTAGCGCCTGGAGCAGACTTCTAGGAGAAAGTTATAATAACGGAGAAGAGGACTTCCAGCCCAGCTCCCGCCCCTCTTAGTCGCCTTCTGCGACACGCATGGAATACGTGGGTATTATTCTTTCTCCCCTCTGTCCCCTGGGATAAAAAAGAGGAAACACGAATTAATAATGTATGCCAACAGCAACTTTGGAGAATGGATAGTTAAGGTTACAGATACGAGGGGAGTAAGGGAACAGAAGAGACAGCAGTAAGTAACAGAATATGTTAAAAAAAAAAAAGAGATTAGTGCTTCCTTGCAAGACGAGAGAAAGACAGATGATCAACTGAAAATGGGAACCGGTGTGTGCAGCATACGTGATTATACAAGATAGATCACCAGAGACCAGGAAGTGTAATCATGAAAGAAATTGTGATTATAGACGATTGTTCGTGGAGTCCCGGGTTCGATCCCTGGCTATTCGAGGTTTACATGATATATATATATATATAT
>JAYMFT010020741.1:0-16435 GCA_038088735.1 Panulirus argus
GGGTGTGCCGTTTTGATAACTGCTTCTTTCCCAACACGTCGAAGCTTTGGAACTCTCTACCTTCTCATGTCTTTCCCGATAACTATGACCTGGCTCATTTCAAGACATGTTTTTCACTTTCTCAAAAATCTGTAAGTACTTTCCCTGTTTGTTTTTCCCCCTTTCTCAATTCTCTCTATATTTCAATTAGGGCCCGGCCTTGCTGTGGAATTCTGTCCGTGACTGGAGCCTTCAACATAAAAAAAAAAAAAAAAAATCAATGTGTACGACAAGGAGACGGATGTGTAGACATGTAATGCTTACATTATGGGAACGCTTGTCAACATCACGTCACTGCTACAAGAAACTCCCGTTTCCCAGAACAGTAACGTGCGCACGCTAGTGAGAACAACAACTACTATGTGCATGATGTCATTCACTTTCAGTATCTTTAAAAGAGGGTACCGTGAGAAAACGACAACGTACGTATGGATCAGCACGCTCGGTGTTATATGTGTGTGGAAGACTTTATCCCGGGAGTACCGATACGCGAGTGGAGATTGTAGACACATCGTAACCGGACTGTTTGCTTCCTGGTTCGGTATTATTGATGCGGCTGCCACCGGTGCCACATCCAACCCGCTCACTTAAACTTTAACAACGCAAATGTTAAGGCAAACGCCATACGGGAAGGGACGGAAGGCAACACCACCAGCTTCGGGCAGAGGCTGTTTAAGGTCATACTTCCGCTTCCCACGCAACACGGAATACTGTGTGTGTGTGTGTGTGTGTGTGTGTGACTCCATACTGGTATTATATGGGGAGGGAATTCTACGCTCGTAAGGCCCTATCTCAAACTTGCTCTACTATAACATACAAGTCCGACGTACGCTGGCAACATTCACAAAAATATCACGCGGTTTCCTTCCTCCATTCATACACCAAAGCTATACTATAAAAGAACTTTTATACATGTAACTGATTAAAAAAAAGACAAAAAAACTAATGACTGCGATCTCTGGTCACCCCTCACTCTCCTCTCAACCACAGCGGGCAAATATAACTCCTAACCTTTCCCCCCGTAACGCATCTCTCCTAATTCTGGCCTTCCTGTGAGGTGACGGCCAAACATGAGAAGCATATTCTACTTTTGGCCTTATGCATGATGCGAACAGCTTAAGGAATATTTCTTTATCCATGTGCTGGAATACAAGTTTTAGTGATTGCCAAAAAAGAAAAAAGTGTCTTTCTTGGACTGTACTCCTAAAGTGGGGTTCTGGCCACAGGCTGGTGACGACGACGACTCCCACTGGTATCCCTCTCACGCAAGGATTCCCGCTGCTTGTTTCCCGCCAAAATAACGTTCCTGTCGGTGCCTCCTGTCCTCAATAATCTACTACATTTGCTCGAGCTGACTTGCATTAATCTTGCATCACACCAACTCTGGGGTTTGACTAGGACGGCGCAATCCTCTCTCTCTCTGTAGCCTTGCATCATCCGCATGCATAGTTAGGCGGGAGTCCAATCATCCTGCCAAGTCAGGATCAAGAGGAGCAAAGGTCCCAGAACGAAGAGCTTGCGCACTCCAACGGTGACCTCAACCCATTTCCAGGAGGCTCTTCCTCTGATACGCTTCCTTCACTTTTCCTCCTCCCACGAAGATGATCTATCCAACGGAGTAGCCTTCTTCCTTATGGCTGCCTGTTCCAGGTTCTTTACCAACCTCCTACGTGGTACAGTCTCGAATGCTTCCAGGCAGTCCGATACAGAGGCAATCTAACCTACGACGGGGTTCACTATATCACAAGAATTTAAATGGTTCCTTACACATAACTCCTTTCTCTAAAACTGTGTTGCCTCTAACTTAATAATTTCTCCTCTGGAAAGAGTAATGCAATTTTTTCTTTATGTTAGCAGAGAGGGCAAGGGCAACTAAGGCCCTAATCAAGCCCATCTCACTAACGCTATATACCCTAGGTAGAATCGGATATGCATTTCATCGACCAATCCTCCCACAGGGGTAGTAGATGAACAGCTAGGTTGACAGTGGACTCACTGCCGTAACTAAAACTCGAACCTATGCGCTCGACCCCGGGTGGCCCGTGAATGCGTCTCGGTCAGGAACGCTAACCGCTACACCACGGAAGTCCATTTGCTTTCCGCTTATCTCATCCAGTACTTTAGAGGCCACGCTCGACATGGAAATTGGTCCGCAGTTCGGTGTATCCCCTCGATCTCCTTTATTAAAGATAGGCACGACGCTTGCTCTCTTCCAACCCCTTGGCTCCCTCCCGCAAAAAACTTGAACGTTCTGAGTGGTATGTCGGCTGTATCTGCACGCAAGACCATTCTGATGACACACGGCCACCATCCTGATACCAGGCAACCAACATCGTAATACCACACCTACAACATCCTGATACCACACCACCAACATCCTGATACCACACCACCAACAATCCTGATACCACACCACCACCATTATAATACCACACCACCACCACGATACCCGCGCACAAATTAAGGCGAGCAACAGGGGAGGTTGGCTCTGGTTTACGTTTGGCTCACCCACACAGTTATTTTTTACTTGTATTTCTCGGTACTAAACATGTGAAGCCTAACTTGCCTGAGGAACCGCTATATATAACCCGTCTGCCCTCGGTACCTACCTGAGTCAGACCATGACCAGCGCTACCAGGCTACTACCATACACAACTTGCCTTCAGCAAAATTGCGAAGGGAAAATTTCTCTATAATCATAAGACCCCGCGTTTTCTTTAGTACTGCCTGCCTCCTCACACGGTAAACATCGGACAACAGGCAGTCTGTAAACTACGCAATTAGCTGCAAGGTTTAGCTTCGAACACACGACCGAGGGCAAGACACTCCACGTCAATAATTTAGCTGGAATCTGGAGAACAAAGCACAACAGGATACAGCACACAAATACAAACACAGTCATCATGACGAGAGATGAGGAAAAGTCTCGGAGCAACTGTTTGATGAGCGCTCTTCAAGCCAGCACAAGAAAGTCGCGACTATTTCTTTTACGTCGGTATGGCAGGGTGGATTCTGAGAGCCTTCAAGACGAGAGAGGTGAAGCCCAAGATGACACTCCTCAAAGCGCACACGTACAAACATTTGACCAGAACACCGTCGGGCGCTAAACATCACCCTCGAAAGGGACCAAACTGTCGAACGGGAAAAATGTGCTGAGATTATCCACAGTCTGCAATAAATTCTCTCAAAATGACGACAACAGGTAACGCCGAAATCAATACGACTCCGATCTTAACCACACTAGACGGTACAGACACCGCAATACGCACATGGAAAGTGCGATCCTCAGTCTACAGGAACATTACACTCCTCTGGTATGACAGGAATAACAAATTCACAGAGTAAACTCTATCGTTATAATCAAAATACACCGTTATACAACAACAAGAGTGTAAGTACCAGGGGTCTGATATTCTTAACTTGGATATCGGTACTTGGAAGTATCAAAAACATTATGGAATCCACAGTTTTGAAAATCGGCAACCTATAGGACAAACATCTACGCAATGTATCCGATCGGCCAGATTATGTCGGCCTGCGGCCTATAACAGCCAGACTGATCTGAGGAGCAGCGGGCGAAGTTTGCTTTCAGACCGAGCCGTGAAGGCAGAGGAGCCTCCCAACTCAACGCCAAGTTAAGCGTATGGTAAGGTAAGGTAATCACAAACAGTGATCGGGTACTAAACATTTACCTGCAGACTGGACTGAGCAAATTCAGCAACACATTACGAATGGAACACTTCGCTGCAAGCCATTCACCAACTGGTACTAACCTAAGGGTCTCAACACCGTTAACACGGGTCGGGGAAGGGGAGGGGACATCAATAGCCAAATTGCTGGAGGAGGAGCAGCGACCATCTACCTGAGAGAGGGTGAGGGTTTGTTGTCTGGTGGGGGGGAGGAGGAGGAGGAGGTGGTCACGTTAATATGGCGGTGCAACACTCATGGCGCCGGGAATAATCCAGCTGGACATGTGCAACATTCGCCAAACCCACTGTCTGGGCAACCTACACAACTCAGCACTCCTCCCGACACCAAACGGAACATTTCGCTGAGGAGAGTGTAGGTGTGTGCGGGCAGGGGCAGTGTGGGGCTCTGGCGGCTTCGGGCAGCGTGGGTGTTTGGTAGGCAGGTACAGTGTAGGGCTCTGGCGAGTCAGGACAGTGTAGGTGTGTCATGGGCCGGTACAGTATAGGACTCTGGAGTTGGTGACAGGAGAGTGTAGGTGAACACCTGGTGAAGTCTTCGTGGGGTCTTCACCCTCACAGCCCGGGCTGTGCCTAGACAGCTGGATTTGGTCGTTGGTCGACCAGGCTGTTGGAAGTCGCAGCCCTCAGGCCTATACAGCCCAAAAAGCCTGGCTTGTCTCGAATACTTTGTAGTTACTACGTGTCTAGCGCAGTCTTAAACTTCTTTAGTAAGCATCCCATCCTATTTCTGATGGCGGATGGCAAGGTGTTGAACAGCCTTGGGCCCCGGATATTTAAGGGGTTCTCTCTTTTTGTACAAGCCGCATCTTTAGATTTGAGTAATGGTATTTTACAAAGTCGTCCATGCCTGTCGTGCCAGTAGGACGTTAATTCCGAGTTTAAGTTGGGAAGCACACCTTCTATGATTTTCCAGGTATAGATGATGATGATATATACTTCTCCCGTCTGCTCTCCACGTAGTATATAGCCTCTTGAGATTTCAGAATTTTCCAATAATTTAGCTCTTTTACCACATTCACATGGGAGATAAAAGATCTCAGAACATTTTCTAAACCCGCAATTTCGCCATCCTTGTAGGGTGATGTTAGAACGCAACAATGTTTAATTCGTAAAAGAATTAGCGCCTTCAATCATACCACTAGTATTTCTTATCTTGTCTTGAAGGTCAGGAGAATCCAGCCTACCATCCTTCTGTAGGAGGCAACCGTTGTTGTATTCGCTTCGGGTTAGGTCGTTAGACATTAATACCTCGAGGTCTTTCACGTTATTCCCTGGTTAATGATGAGCGTCTGTGTCTGTCCGGTATTCTGTGTCGTTTTTTATTTCTTCATTTTCCCCATATACCGGAGGAGTTGAGAAATTTATTTCCACTGAAGAGTATATTGTTCTCGGTATGACACCGTGGTCACATTTGCTTTTCTAAAGTCTGTGTTGATCACGTCAGCATTTTCTCTGTTTTCCAGAACCTCAACAATCATATCATGCCGGTCAGGCAGCTGACAGAGGCAAGACCGTCCCGTTCTGAAACCGTGTAGTCCTGGGTTATGCAGATTGTTCGCCTCCATAAATTCAGTCGGCAGGTGGGCGGGCACAGTATAGGACTCATGTGAGAGGACGATGTAGGTGTGTGGTAGGCAGGCACAGTGTAGGACAAAGGATAACTGGTACATGCATTGTGTGTTGCTAACAATGTCAGATGTAAGGAAGAGTAAGGGAGCAAGCGCAATTCCCTGAGTGATCGACCCTTTAACAATGGAAACGATGGAGCTTTGTGCAATTAACCATTTATCTTTAAGATCTGTTTAGCAAAGATTTGCAGATCCGGCGTTCTACCTGGTCGTTATTCCCTCTGTAGGTGCTAAATGGTCACCATAGTCCAAAGTCTTCAAATATTCTTAGTAATATAATTATACTTTTGTGGCGGAGCAGTTTGTGAAAGACAGCCTCGTCCAGCTCCGGTCCGTGCAGGCCTGGCATACGGTTTTCCCTTGTATATTTGGTTACGTTTCTTTCTTAAACTCTCTTTTTAAAACCTTCCCGACGTGCGATGCTCATAGAGTTGGCCCACAGGGATTATTTAATCACTTTGCTCTCATCTTTATGTCAGCGCATTTCCCACTCAATGGCATGACGCTGGATGTCACACCTCTCCACAGTCTTAAGTCAGCCTGCTCTTCCCAGGATGTAATTCAACCGGCCTGGTTCCAGAGCCAACTGCACACGAAATTACCTTCCAGGAGCTTCCCAGTCCTAAAACTATTTACGTCTTGGAGGGAACCATACTGTTTTTTCCCAAAAAATCAAGGTTTCATACAATCCCTTCATTCTGGAACAGACTGACAGGAAATGGACCTTGGTTCAATATGCTCTCAAATTCATATTCTGTTATTTCGGTATTTTAAAGGATTTTGTATTTTCTAATAACCACAACAAAAAATGTTGATTTTTGGCTGCTGTTCCTTACCATCACAGTCATGCAGGACGAAACACTTACGCAAGTTTCTACAAGCCCAGGATAAATTTACGTCATTGGCCATTTCACTATTCTATCGGAGTCAACGATCACAATAAACTTTTCTCTGGCCATTAATTGGCTATATTTCGGCCAGCGTTTTTGAAATTTGACACAAACGCGTCTTCCACATGCCCTACTCTATACAAGTGTTTATCAAATATGAGATTTGATCATTTACAGATGGTCATTTGCGTCTAAAAGGGTACCAAAAAGCATTTCTTTTTTACCATTACACGGCCATATCTCAGCCAATGCTCATTAAATTTGGTAAAAAGTCTTGCATGTGTCAGCAGGAGTAGAGAAGAGCGAGTGTTACCAGGTGTAGGTAGGTATGTATGTCTGGGGCGGAGATGCATGATCTCACCATGGCTGTTTGATCTGCTATGGATGGGGTGGTTCTGTCTGTGATGCGACAGGTACCAGAGCAGAAGCAGTCTCACCAAAGACTGAGGAGAAAAAGATGTTGGAAGGAGATGGGATGCAGGACTCCATCCCGGTCATGATAACCTACGCGTTCAGCGCAACTGGAGGCATCCCGACCAGAGGAGGAGTACCCATTCCAGAAAAACTGTGCAGGATAGTAGCCTTTCGGCTCTCCCATTGTCAACAAAGTTAGCGTTTCGTGTGTGTGTGAGAGAGAGAGAGAGAGAGAGAGAGAGAGAGAGAGAGAGAGAGAGACCATCTAGAAGTAACGTGTAAATCATGTCAGCATTCGGTATGTCCCTCACTAACCCTAAACGTTTATCGCGGTGATCGACTCGTTGTGACGTGTGCATGAATTCTACACTGCCGAGTTACCAGAGTTGTTTAAACTGTCTGATTCTTTGCAGCCAATTAAGTTACGCTGTCCGATTCTTTTCAGCCAATTAAGTTAAGCTTTCCGATTCTCTTCGGCCAATTAAGATACGCTGTCCGATTCTTTTCAGGCAATTACGTTACGCTGTCCGATTCTCTTCGGCCAATTAAGTTACACTGTCCGATTCTTTTCAGCCAATTAAGTTACACTGCTCGATTCTTTTCAGCCAGTTAAGTCACAATGTCCGATTCTTTTCAGGCAATTACGTTACGCTGTCCGATTCTTTTCAGCTAATTAAGTTACGCTGCCCGATTCCTTTCGGCCAATCAAGTTACAATGTCCGATTCTTTTCAGCCAATTAAGTTAGAGAGAGACTTTTCAGTAAACTCAGATGAGTAATGCAGTTGCCACTGAGTGGTAGGTTGTACTGAAGAGCTTCGTTTCTCCGGTATAGGGAGAGGATATGGCCCTCAGCCGTAGGCATCCTGGGATAAGATTCCACCTTGATCTCTCCATGTACAGCATTGTCAGTGTCTCTGCTGCTATAGTAGTTCTAACCTTGTTTTTATACACAGTGCATTCGACTTTCTCCAGGTCGGGGAAATCAAGTGTTGTTATCACACATGTGAAACATGGGGTCATGACACTTTTCTGAGTCATGTATCCTTCCAGTGATTAATGTAGCCCCTCTCAACACTGACTCTCACTGCTTCCTAGTGTTATGGTCACTGCCATCGGTCTCACCAGTGTATAGTTAGTTACATGGCCCCCAGGTATATTGGGAGGTTCCTGGCCAACTTTAGACCAGGACGTAAGTAACATTTTATGTCATTAACGGGTCTTTGCCCCTCCTCTACTGCCGTCTCATGTTCGCAAAGACACACGAAGGGAATACGTTTATTAGTATTTCCCCAAAGTTACGAGCTCTCTCAGCCAAGTAAAAATTTGTTAATAGTGGAAGAGACTTGAGCGGAAACCTGAAATAGTCCTACGAGGCTCATCAGAGGCAGTGACGACCCACAGCCTAGACCCAATGCTTTTCACATAAAAAAGAAATCCTCTACATCGAAGACCTTATGCTTAACGTATGTAATGATGAGATGGTTAACATCTCTCGTCAATCACCCATCACCACCTGCCGGCCAACACCATCCACCCGTGAAACACGAACGGGAGACACCAGTTCTTCCCAAACCGGGCACCACGCTACTTGCCGTGAATCACGCGTGTTCTACACGAGTACGGATTGTCATCCACCCACCACCATCTGTGCTGTGGCTTCAATACGGCGCACCGATACTCAACTCCGTTACAGTGCGCCAGCCGTCGTTATGAGGAACCATACGTTACCAACGTTACAACACCCTACTAGTACGGCGCACCGCGTCACCTCGTCTGCACCGACTCTGAAAAAAACACCAAAACAATGCGAGACCAGCCACCTGCAAAACAAGTAACCCCATCTGCCACTTGCAGGGCAAACCGCCTGTGATACCTGTGAAACATCAAAGTACTTGTACCACCTAAAGCACGCCATCTGTTAAAACACAGTGAATATGGTGGACCCTTTGTTCAATAGATGGCAGCACCACGCATGAAACCGTAAGTAAGCCAGTGTAACCAAAGTTCTCCATGACCCGAGTTCTACTGACATCTGATGTACCAGTGTTAAGGAGAGTCTATAAAGCCCACCTCTTATGCACCCTGACTTTCTGTGCCTCACCGTTAATGTTAACAACACACCCGGTTCGGCTATATTCCGTAACTGTCTGTCCCATATGGAGCGTATGACCTTTTGCATTACTATCTGGGTTAAAAACTGTACACTACTCTATCTGTAGGCCGTGTCCTGTTTCCAAATATACACCGATACTCAGCGCATACAAAATCTGTGCGTTTATTTTAACTGCAACGTGTTTCTCCGCCTCCCTCTGCATCAAGTATCAATGTCGACAAGATGATCGGTGTATTTACGTCAGTGTTGAACTTGTTTTGCGATGAGTAAACGCCATTTAATGCCGTTCCTCCCCTTTTTGACGGGGAAGAGGGCGCCACTGAGTCCCGTGGGCCCGGTCCCACCTGTCACCCTCCTGTGTTGACGTGTATTGTCCCCCAGCTGAACGCTTTATACTTGCCTCCGCCTCTCCCCCCCCACCCCACCCAAGCCATGTACCCTTTATCCATACTAATCACTGGCGGGATAAGTCTATCATACGCAACAGACAAATATGTAAGTTTAAATCCAAACCCGGGGCAGCGTGTGGCGCCAAAGTCGCAAGATGGTGTACACTGTTACTGGATAAGTACTGGCCACCTACCGTATGGTCCGCACTGCACCACACTCACCTGTGGAAACAAGAAACATCAACGTTAGTATACGGCACATGGTGTAGGGAGGGAGAGTACAGGGCCAACTTGTGGTGTACGTAAAACATGTGGTGAAGGGAGGGAGGGTGTACGGCCATCCTGTGTGGTATACAGCACGTGGTGTAGGGAGGGAAGGTGTAAGGCCATCCAAGTGTACCATGGAGTGAGGTCTGTGGTGGTACACCAGGTGTATCATGGAATGAGACTTGTGATGGTACACCAGGTATAACATGGAGCGAGACACTTGAGTAGGAACAAGACGGTACAACCCTTGAACAGTTCAAGGACGGTACGACCCGTGAACAGGACGGTACGACTCTTGGGTATGGAGGCCTGGCCTTTGAAACCAGATCATCTATCATAACGATGGATATCGTTCCATTGTGCTCAAGGACCGTACGGTCGGGCCCAGGGATCGTACCGTCGTTCTCAAGGTTCGTACCGTCGTGTTCAACGATCGTACCGTCGTTCTTATGGGATTCATTTACAAAACTTACCACAGTGTGTAGAGTACTTTACGTATACACAGTGAGGGTGGAGTGACTGTCGTGTGTGAGTGTAGCAGGTGCCCGGTACAATGTCTGCGTACCAGGCAGCAGGATTTCTCACCTCTGTGTCATGATGAGTGGCGTACGCTTCGCCAGGGGGAAGGACTGACCATGTAAACCTAACCATCATAAAATCTGCCGTCCGCCCGAAGCCCTTCTGCCCACCCTGCTACCAACACTATTTAGGCTGGCTAGCACTCACCTCCCCTGCCCCCCCTAAAAAAAAACACACACACACACACACACACACCAAATGCCACCATATCTGTCACACATTCCAGACACTGAGGCCTGCACTGAACTACCAAAGAAAATAAAACTTACTTCATTTTCTTGAATACGTTGCATACAAGGGGGGGTCTCAGAAGGATGTGTAGGCAAAGAAGCAAGTCTGTCTTAACCTTAATAAGGAGCACAATAATGTCCTCTCATAATATCTAATCAGTTATCTGGACACAATACCTTCCATTCTACATACTGTACTATCACTATCTCATTTATGTTTGTTTCGTGTGTTCTCAGCAACACATCGCATCACATCAAGTCTTAGAAACACTCAACAAAACAGTAATACCTTGAAAGTCCAGGCTGTAACGTCTGATATAGTACGAATGCTACACAACTCATACTGTAAATAACAGACCTCTTATACCAAGGCTAAACACAAGTAGTGTAAACCTCTCAGCAGCAGTAGTAATGTGTGTGGGGCAAGTGAATAATGTTGTGTTACCTCCCTAGATTCCAATGCCAGTTATTACTACAAGCACCATCATGTGTCAGGAGGCAAACAAATGAGGAGTAGTATTAGCAGTAGTAGTAGTAGTAGTAGTAGTAGTGAGGGGTTGAGAGGTCGAACCTTGGGCAGGTGTTGCGAGGGGTGAGCGATGAGGGCGCCCACCATGGCCGTGTAAAGGTGGCTGCTGACGTCGCCGGGGCAGTGCTCCAGGCTGGTCCTCTTGCGTCCGGCGTGGGGCGACAGGCTGAGGGGACACACCGTCCTGTCCCTGCCCACCGGGGAGAGGGTCCCCACGCTGAGTCTGCGGGGCGCCTCGCCGCCCGCCAGGCCCACGCTCAGGCGGCGGCTCATCTCGGCCCCTCGCTCCCGGATCTTGTCTAACATGGACATCGTCTGCGCCGCCTCCAGGTACTCTCTTTAACACCCAAGACTAGCGCTCCTACCGCCGCTACGCACTATTCGACTACCCGCACTACTCTGGACGAAACGCTGCTCACGTCACTAGTCCTTATCTCATCTGAAGAGCAACAACAGCGTTACTGCTTCTCCTCCCGCCAAAACATTTCCTTTTTTTTACGACAGACGCAAGGTCTGTAATGTTGCTGGTGTGTGACGTCACGCTCACGTCCGGCTCACAGTAATCAAATGTCCGGATCCTCAACACTCGCACCCCCAACTTTAGAACGCTTATTAAAAAAAAAAAAAAAAACTCGCGATGCACAGTAAAAATATCTCTGAAAAAAAAAGTGTTCCGTTACGCGTGTGTGTGTGTGTGTGTGTGTGTAGCACCAGGAAGTAAACGTTGCCTTCGGGCAGCAGGAACTGGACGCCATGTGGGAGGAACCTGCTGCTGGGCCAGTGTGGTTCGCATCGTACACTTGAACCACTTATCCCAGCAGTGTGGCGTCATAAACACACACACGCACACACACCACCACCACCTCCAGCATGACATAATAGATGTCGCAACACTATGGGAAACGTGTATTAAGGCTGTACCGGGAAAAGTTGGCAAGACAGTCTGTTACTCCTCCACACTCCATGCCATCGTACCCAAAGCTCGTACGCTGCTGCTAAAGACTCGTACGCTGCTGCTGCTAAAGACTCGTACGCACCTGCTGCTAAAGACCCGTACGCCGCAGCTAAAGACTCGTACGCTGCTGCTAAAGACTCGTCCGCTGCTGCTAAAGGCTCGTACGCTGCTGCTAAAGACTCGTACGCTCCTGCTAAAGGCTTGTACGCTGCTGCTAAAAACTCGTACGCTGCTGCTGCTAAAGACTCGTACGCACCTGCTGCTAAAGACTCGTACGCTGCTGCTAAAGGCTCGTAAGCTGCTGCTAAAGACTCGTATGCTGCTGCTAAAGACTCGTACGCTCCTGCTGCTAAAGACTCGTACGCAACTGCTGCTAAAGACCCGTACGCTGCTGCTAAAGACTCGTGCGCTCCTGCTAAAGGCTCGTACGCTGCTGCTAAAGAATCGTACGCTCCTGCTGCTAAAGACTCGTACGCACCTGCTGCTAAAGACTCGTAAGCTGCTGCTGAAGACTCGTACGCTCCTGCTAAAGACTAGTATACTGCTGCTAAAATCTCGTACGCTGCTACAAAAGACTCGTACGCTGCTGCTAAAGAATTGTACGTTGCTGCTAAAGACTCGTATCTGCTGCTGAAGACTCGAATGCTGCTGCTAAAGACTCGTAGGCTGCTGCTAGAGACTCGTATGCTGCTGCTAAAGACTCGTATGCTGCTTCTAAAGACTCGTACGCTGCTGCTGCTAAAGACTCGTACGCTGCTACAAAAGACTCGTACGCAGCTGCTAAAGACTCGTATGCTGCTGTAAACGCTCGTAAGCTGCTGCTAAAGACTCGTACGCTGCTGCTAAAGACCCGTACGCTGCTACAAAAGACTCGTATGCTCCTGCTAAAGACTCGTACGCTGCTGCTGAAGACTAGTATGCTGCTGCTAAAGGCTCGTACGCTGCTGCTAGAGACTCGTACGCTGCTGTTGAAGACTCGTAAGCCCCTGCTAAAGACTCGTTCGCTCTTGCTGCTAAAGACTCGTACCGTACTACTCAAAAAAGACAAGTCAAGGAAATACAGTTTTTAAATTTAGAAATTAAAGAGTGACCTCTGTAAAAGTGGCACGGAGAGGGGATGGAGAGGGGGAGACGCAAACAGTATAACGCCTGACAAGGTGAGTGTGTGCCGGCGCTGGCGCCCGACGTTAGGTGCTGGGGCTGACACCTGACGGAGGGTGTTTACCGGTGCTGACACCCGACGGGAGGTGCTGTTACTGACGCCTGAAGGGGAATGTCAGTGCTGACGCTAGACGAAGAGAGGGGTCCCGGTGTCGCCGTTTGATGAAGGGGGAGGGATGCAGGTGCTGACGGTGGGGAGGGATGAAGACGCTGACGCCTGACGGAAGAGGGGAGGGGAGGAGGGTGAAATGCCGTTGCTGACACCTGACGGAGGATGGCGATGCTCCCATCAGCACAGGTGTGCGGTGACCCCTGGCAGGGGTGTGGTGGGGCGGTACACGGACTGGGCGGGGAGGTGCAGGTGGGCGTGGTGGGACGGCACCTGTGCGAGGTGGGACGTTAAAAGTGGGCGTGGTGAGGTGGTACAAGGGCGTGGCGGGTAGGGGAGGAGGGTACACATGGGTGTGATGGGGCGGTACATGTGGAGACTGTGGGGCGGTGCAGGTGGGCGTGGCGGGGCGGTACACGTGGCCGCGGTGGGACGGTACAGGTGGGCGTGGTGGGGGGCGGTACAGGGGCGTGGCGGGAGCCAAGACGGCGGGGAATGGGGGGGACGGGGGGGGGATCACGGACATAATCCCATGGTCGAACCCTCGTCTTTAAACACGTACAAGAGCAGAAGGTCGAGGCACAACCAATCAATACGGCTTAGTCCGAGAGGCTGTGGGAATGGTGGTGGTGGTGGTGCCACATGTAATGACCACACCTGCCACCGCCAGGTCTTAATCTGTCGTCGCCAGTCGCAAGGGGGCTCCTCTGGTGCTGGTCCAGAGGGAGGTAGGCGGGAGGGGGGGTAGGGTAGAGAGGGCGCCATGCATGCATGTCGCAGCTGGTGGGGCGAACCACCCCCTACACACCTGACGGTGTATGCAGTAGTGTGGAGTGTCTTGCCTGCCCAACCTGTTCGTCGCGTACTTCGCGACGCACGACAGCAGGGCCGTGCCCGTACGTAGTAGCGCCCGGCTGTCGGGTGTGTATGCTACGCACGACACGGCTCTGTACGCGCGATACGCCCACGTAAACTACTGGAGACGTAACAGGTGGTGGTGGTGGTGGTGGTGTGTGTGTGTGTGTGTGTGGAGAGAGGTGGCGTTACCGGTGAAAGTGTGAGGTTAACACCACCTGTGCCTCCAGCTGACAACGACCTAGGCGCTTCCACACTCACCCCCCCCCACACCCGCTCAACAAACAGAGTCGTACCAATTCTTGTGGCCACCACCTGCTCACGTGGTCCTGGCCAGTGGCAATAGCCACCATCTGCTGACGCCTGAGGCACTGGCCAGCGGCAGTGGGTAACAGCTGCTGACGTGGGCCTGGCCACTAACCACAAGCTACTGACGTGGACTTGGCCAGTGCTAGTACCACCAGCTGCTAAAGTGGGCCTGGCCATTAGCTACCAGCTGCTGTCGTGGTCCAGGGCAGTAGGACACCAGCTGCTGACGTGGGCGTGGCCAGTGACAGTAGTCACCAGCTGCTGACATGGGTCGGACAGTAACCAACCACCAGCTCCCGACGTGGGCGTGACCAGTGACAGTAGCCACCAGCTGCTAAAATGGGGCTGGCCACTAGCCAGCTGGTGCTGCCCCATGGATCTAGGTCAGCAGCCACCAGCTACTGACATTGTCCCGGCCAGCTGCAGTAGCCACCAGCTGCTGACGTGGGCCTAGCCAGCAGCCACCAGCTGCTGACGTGTTCCTAACCAGTAACCACCACCTACTGACGTGGTCCTGGCCAGCTGCTGCAGCCACCAGCTGCTGACCGTGGTCCTGGCCAAAGGAGGAGGCAGCCACCACCACCACCATCTGACCTGGTGACAGCGACCAGTAAGCGCCAGCTGCCGCGCCCTGACGTCCACCTGGGCACAGACGTGCTGCGGCTCAGCTGGTGTACACTTAGCCCTCCTCCCCCAAGTGCTACTCGAGCGGCCGCCTCTTGAGATGGAGTGACCTGCTCTTACTGGCGGGCGGAGGCGGGCGGGAGGGCGGGCGACCGGCTCAACCCAGTGGCCCTGGCTTGGCACCCCCTCCCACCTCGGCCAAGTCTAGTACACCCCCTACCTCCTCCCCCCCACAACATATACTACCCGCCCGTCACTTCATTACAACTATTGACTCGGTATTGTTAAACGAAAACGGCGCGCGCGGTATTTAATTAACATTGTGCAGGCTTACACATAATGCTGTCATTGGGGCAACCAAGGCTAAACATTGTCCGGTGCCGGAGCCCCGAACAAAACATTACTGTGTATACAACAGTTAACCCGTTATGTGCCCCGCTCCACGCTCTAATGACTATAGACTTGAATCAATTGTTAGGATACTGGAATGACACAGCGGCCGCTTCGTCAGATAGCGCTGACATGAACCGACGGCGCTTCACAAAGAGTACGGACATGACACGTCGGCCACCGTCAACAAGAGCACTGTAGTGGGTGGTGATAAGCTTTTAAGACAGTTACATGGTTGACGGTGGGTTCCAGGACAAGTTACGGTGGGTGGTGGAGGCAGGTTCCACGACAAGTTTCGATTGTGGAGGTGGGTTCCAGGACAGATTGGTGGGCAGTGATGAGTTCCAGGAGAGTGTGGTGGGTGGTGGTGGGTTTCTGACGGTATGGTGGGTGGTGGTGGGTTGCAAGACACTATGGGGTGGGTGGTGGGTCATGAGGGACAGCAGAGGCCAACCTATACTGCGGGTGACGTATGGTAGGGCCAGGATAGTATGGCCATACCAGGTGTGTATTGTAGGATAATGCAAGGATAAGGAGAGTAACACGGATGAGTCAAGTGAGTAAGGATGGGTCAGGTCAGTAGAAGAGTGTGAGTGGATGAGTATGGTGGTGGCAGCAGGTGACTAAAGTGAGGGATCACAACGGCGTGAGCCAAGGCGTTGGCAGAAGCCAGGCACGAGACAAGGAAGCGATCCATCGATCATTCAAGGAGACCACGGCGGGCAAAACCTGCAGCATATGTTATCGCAAAGGTTCTGTAGTGTGGGGTGTATGACGGTAGGTAGTACACATGAGGTGGTTGTGTTTTGTGTGGGCGGGCAACGGGCGAGTCGACTGGCCCTCCCTCCGCCTTCACCCAAACACAGGTCATTTGCCACACGTCAACAAACCCAACAAGCCCTCCTCAACCCCCGACACGGGTCGCCATAACCAATCCCCTTCAGCCTGCACTACCCTGCACATCTCTCTGGACAAACACGGTGACACATCTCCGGTAAACAGAGGTGTCTTGGCTCTCTGGCTATTTAAGAACTCGTGGTAACAGCAGATTCATATTTACGTTCCTCTTTTCGTGTTGTCTAATGATGATGTTCCAAGTGCTATCGAACTCTGTCAAGCGGCCGTTAACATATGTTGTGTTAGTATCTGTCAAACGTGTGGCTCCACATTAAAAGAGAGAGAGAGAGAGAGAGAGAGAGAGAGAGAGAGAGAGAGAGAGAGAGAGAGAGAGAGAGAGAGAGAG
>JAYMFT010020752.1:0-31197 GCA_038088735.1 Panulirus argus
GAGAGAGAGGGAGAGAGAGAGAGAGAGAAAGAGGGAGAGAGGGGGGGGAGGAATCGCATCACCCGCTCTGGGTTTACATCTTGGTTATGATTACTGTAGAAGTTATTATACAAGGTAGATAGAACCCGTTTGACGGATTACCATATTGATGTAGTTTCTGTATGTTTTTGGCATGATTGGCGGATTTTCCACTTGGTATGGTCTAGTATCTGTAGCGAGTGGGCTTCTTATATAATGCTGTTGGTCTTCTTCTCTCATGGTATGTCAGTGTGGTAAGTCTTTTTTTTTTTTTTTGCCGTGTACTGGGGTGGTTGCGTTTGTGTTGTAGGTCTTGTGTACTGGCTTGGTTGCGACACTGGCAGTAGGTCTTCTTACGTACTGGCGTGGTTGTCTTCGCGTGGATGTAAAGTTTTATTGTGGTGTACTGTTATGGATGCCTCTTTGTGGTGGGCTTTGTTGTGTACTTGTGTGGTTGCATAACTGTGGCAGGTCTTGTGGTGTGGTTGCATCATTGTGTCAGTAGGTCTTCTTGTGGTGAATTGGTGTGGTTGCGTCACTGTAGCACAAGGTATTCTACCGGTGTACCGGTGTGGGTGTGTCCGTGTGGAGGTAAAGTTTTCTTGTGGTATTCTCGTATTGTTGCGTTAGTATGGCAGTAGGTCTTCTTGTGGTGCACTGGTGTGATCACGTCATTGTGGCAGTGGGTCTTGAATTACAGATTATAATACAGATAATGATGATAATTATTCAAAGATTTAAAATGATGTAGGGGAGAAAACGCCAAAACGTACCTGTATGCAAATTAGAATAAAGGAAATCGGATAACTTCTAAAAAGTAAAAATAATTGCTTATACATACTTTAAACTTCTTTGGGTCTGACATCCAACGAAACATCGTCAACAGGTTTGCGAGACTTGTTTTCGGAGATGTCCTGGTCAGTGACTAGACCTACCATCTTATGGTTATTGTTCCTGAGATAGGAATTATTATATAATAAAACACAGGATTCAACCAATTTTCTTTCACTGTCAAAGAAATGTAGGAATGTATTTTTGTAGAGTATCATCCCCACTCTTGTTTGCATACTTTTTTGCCACTTTCATTCTAATATCTTTTATATTTTTTTATATATATATTTTAACATTTTCTACCAACCCACGCCATTTTACAGCTTTTATGTATTCTTGGTATTAATACCTGTTGTCTTTCAATATATACACCATAGATCACTAGTGACGAAAAAGAGGAAAAATAAACTAGGAGACCACAGCCTTTCCTTCTTCCCCGGCTGACCACCGCCCACTCGCGTTCATCCAGCTGACCATCTGTTGAGCTTCCCCGGCTGACCACCCGCTACATAAAGTGAAGCGTTATTAGATATTGCTGGAGGTAATAGACGTAAGATGGACATCTTGTTAGCCTTTGGGTTAGGTTATCTGGCTGCCACACAGATGTATTGGTGTTCGATTCTCGGGGTGAAGTGGTAAATCGTAATAGTTTACATCAGATATCCTGTGTACATTAGATGGTTGATATATATATTATCATTGTGCCTTGGGAGTCTAGTAAAAAGCCTTCCTTCCCTGTCCAGAGCGTGATCAGAAGCATTTCCATGTCGTTAAGAATGCGTTACGCATCATGAGATCTGTGAATCAGTGATTGATTACGGAGGAGTTGCTGTTTTAAGCTCATCTTTGCGTAGGGAAATGCCTACATGGCTGCCAAATAGATAGCAGGGGTTCTATTCTCGGGGTATCATGGTAAACAGTTTATATCATACATTATACATTTTCTCAAAAATATATCAACCCAGCAACCAGCAGCTAGACTTTTTATGGTACAGACTACCCGCATATCCATATTGAATAAAGCAACGCTTTCCTTACAACTTTGGTAAAAAAAAAAGCCTGTTATGCCATTAGAGGTGCCTTGCGGGTGATACCTTGATTGTGGTGCCAGGTTTGAAGTGCCGCTCGATGTTGCTTGAACAACGAATGAGGGATTCAAGGTGTTATCTCCGTGGTATAGATGGCTGACTTATTATAGCTCTGGGAACACATTCCTCCCACGGGTATTCTCGAGCGCGTGTTTACATGAGTGACGTCATGATGGAGGTGG
Organism: Panulirus argus; assembly: GCA_038088735.1. NCBI lineage: Eukaryota > Metazoa > Arthropoda > Malacostraca > Decapoda > Palinuridae > Panulirus > Panulirus argus. Next base: position 2,120 of record JAYMFT010020752.1, read on the forward strand.
CGACGGAACCCGTTTCCGTCTGCCGTACAGAGGGACAACAAACACGCCCCGTAGCTCAGCCCTGTGTACACAAACACGTCTCATGGAGGGCCAGAGTGTAAACAGAGGAGCTCAGCGGCATTGGCAGTGTTAATGTGAGCGGGACACGGTGTGTTGGCAGCACCATCTCCCGAGACAAACCTCCTGATCGTAGCCTGCCTCACATTTTCAGCATCTCCGAGCGTGATGGGTTATACTCCCACGAATTATATGTGAAGGAATGTGGCGCTTTTTTTTTTTATCATGCCAGTACAGCTGATGCCATTTACATTATACTGGAACATCCAGTTTGAGGACGTGTGCAAGTTGAACTCTTGGGCACGATGGTAAGATGCTTGAGCTCAGCGGTACAAGCCTTAAATAAAATGGTACGACCCTTGACGATGGTACCGTCCTTCAGCACATTGATACGCCTCTTGAGCACGACGGTACAATTCTTGAACATGATGGCACGATCCTTGAGACATATCATGACATGATATTTTGTCTTACCCTTAAGGTTAGGGTAAAGGTGACACCATCAGACCGAAGGGTCGTACTGTTGTGCTCAACGGTCTTACAGTCGTGCTAAAGGAATTTAGTTAGTCTTGTGTGACATTGATTGCAATAGGGAATATTACGTAAGACAAACTCACCTCCAAAATTTTTGCTGACATATGGGATCCAAAGGATTAAGCCCGCTTTTGAGAGTAGAATCCTGGTAGAAAAAAATTATCATATTAAAAATGATTGTAACAACTTGCCTACAAGTGCATTGGCTGAGTCGGGCAAACTTGTTACACGCAGGGATGTTGCGCCAGGAACTTCATGTTTGAGCTGAGCTCAGAGCATTAAGGAACCTCGGGCTGAGCCCGGGCAGAGGGGTAGGAAACCACGGAATCATCTCATAAGACACTAACTGTTCAGTGTCGTCTCCTATCGCCTTACAAGCAAAGGCTTTTTCCTGGAGCCGTTGAGTCTCCCACTGACGTTAACAGACACATTATCGTACATTAGTACTTTTTTCACTTGTGCAGGAATGTTCAGGGTTAATGTCCCGGTAACGGAACCCGAACCGCTGGTCCAACTTCACCCCAGACAACATGGCATGATGTGACCGGAAAAGCACTCCCGCCCAGGAGAATGTTTTACGCGACCTCTCGACCTACAGGAAGTCTTGCTCCCGGTCCAGACTCACGTCTGATGCGGTTGTTAGTGAAGTCACGTATGGTGGTGGTCAGCGAGGTCAGATGTAGCGGTCGGTGAAGCCAAATGTGATCACTTGCTTGGTTTGATAGTTGGCGAGTTGTCAAGATAAAGAATAACGAAGTAAGGTCTGATGATTGGCGAAGTAAGAGGTGTTCAGTGAGGCAATGTAATTGAACAGTTGTAGCAAATTATTTACAGATTGATATATATACGATTATAATCCTTGGTAGCTACAGTTTTGGTGTAATATCTTCCGAGAGAGAAAGTAATCGAAAAGGGATGATGTAGATAGTATATATTTGGATTAGCCGCAATGTTGTCAATATGCAGGTGTCTGCTCTGGAAACAGTGATGGGTTCAGTAAAACAGAAGCTTCATATCAACTGTATACGGATGGAGACAAACCCCTCTACAACCACAGAAGGTAAGGCCAGGCCAGGTCTAGGAGGAGGCAGGTGGTGGGCTGACAAGAACACCCGGCTGAGAGCCAACGCCTGCTGACATTTATTGGTACCCAAACTAAGATTCGGGGTTTAGCGTATTTCATAACATCAAGAGTATCTAGGTTCACTTTATGTCTCCCTGATTTTCGTGACCAACCGCCTAAGTCCTGGTTGAACAGTGTCGCCATAGGTAGCGGAGCTGCTTGCCAGCGTTTACGGAAGTTTGGCGCTACCTCTCGGAACAGGAAACAATTGTTATTAGCGGAAATTGATCGACAAATTTCGGTACAATCCTTAGATATTGCTCTCCATCCTCAGCGATATAGCAGCTGGAACTGAGCCCTCGAGAAAAAATCTTCCGCTGACTCCTGTTCATTTATTTAGGCGATAATGCAAGAGGGAAGGATTTCCATCCCCTCTCGATTGGCCTTCTGTGACCCACAAAGATACTTAAACAGTATTTTATCTTTTGTTTTCTTAGGCATACAATTTTGTTTTCCCTCAGTGGGGTAATTACTAAACATTTAAGCCAAACTAAGATAAGTGAAGAAAAAAATTTACATGGATTTGAAGTACATGAAATTGAATGCTGAGATACACGCCTGAACGTGAGTGATTGGAGGGAAAGGAGGTTGGCAAACCAGAAGTGGATAATGGCGAAAGATTACGGAGAATGTATTGTCGTATCTTGGGGTCGGAGGAAACGTGGTAGTTGGTCATTATATGTCGTAAGTTATTGAAAGAGAGGAGTCGAATTGGGTGTAGCAGGATGTGTGGTAACCTAACAGTGGTGGGATCAGGTATGGGTGCCTCTAGATGGGAATTAACCTTTAAGCCACAGGAGTAAAAGTCTAAGGATGCGTTTAAGGACTACGTTGATGGTAACGATTTTGTGTAAATATCATCACTTTAAACTTTATGGCACGCTCCTACCTCACATCTTTTTCGCACTGAAACGTTGTACACTTTTACGTGTGAATTACACTTCTCACTTATCTCAAACTAGCTCGCTTCACACTGCTGCCTCACACTTAACGCATTGCACCCTACACCACTGGAGCTATAAATGTTTTCACGTCTTATGGTAAGAATTGGAATTGAAGAAATTAGAATGAAACCTGCAGGAGGAGGCAGGCTTTCGTGGTGGTGATTAGTGTCGTTAACCCTAATTCGCGCCCGGTTTCGAATCTTGGGCGCGGCCGTTGGCCCAAAGCCATCTCAGCAGCTCATCGTCTCTTCGGGGCTGGTTGGTAAATGGGTAATTGCCATAGATAGGTTTGTGATGTGTGTGTTTACACATGGTGCATATACAAGGTTAAGAGACCGGGCAATACGAGTGTAATTCTTTCTCTCCTTAACGCACAAAAGTAATTACAAGTAAGGATAACGAGTACAACAAGATGGCGTCGGCATACATGGTTATGTAGGCGGGAGGATCAGTGTCTGGCGTGACACAAGGAACTCCCCGGCTCCCGGCTAATTATTTTCACCCTGTCACCCGTGTCCTGCTTATCATATACTCACTTCATTTTTATAACGTATCGCAGCAAATGTCTTGCATAAGAAATGTAGGTTGTTCATTGATTCATTAATTTTTTGCGGAATTTGTAAAGCACTAGAACGGACTGGTTATTCAACACTTTTTGGCATGAAATGATATCTGAAAACTTAAGCTGCTTATATGCAATTACATATTTTGGCTTCAGTGAAAAACAGTCATCTAGCTGTTTACATCAGTGTATAAAATTATTGTCGTAAGTTTCTCCAACACTTTAATTTCTTGCACTGTTATTATATAAATAATATCAGACTTTGACTCCTTGTCATTCCGTTAGAACGTGTTCCACTGTAATACTGCAATTGCTGGTGTCATATATTGGAGGTGTCCTTTCCATTACGTGACCATGGGTCAGCGTTGTATGATTGATTCTCACCCGACAAAGAATTATCTCAAAATGGCGATTCTTTTTGAAAGAGAAAGGCCATACTACAACACCTTTCTTATGATACCAAACGTTTAATGGCTCTTTTAGTTAAACTTATTGACTTTATATTTAATCCAGGAAAGATGTAGATTATTATTCTACACTTCGGTGTGACTACGTCTCTCACGATTACGGTAAATAGAATTAACTTTGGCCCGTTCATTTATTTGGGCGACCAAGATGGCAAGTTTCACCGGTTTATCAGCAAGGACAACGAGAACCCATTGTTCTTTTTTCCTGTTCTGGGTATTTGTTAGTCATGATTTTCATGTCCCACGAGAGAAACAAATTTCCTTAAGACATACGTGCAGTAAAGTCGGAACTATGTGGATCTGGCATTGGGTTGCGCTTGTTTCCTTACTCCAAATAGCACCGAAGTTTTTGCGGTGCCCTAAGACGGCACGAAAACCTTAAGCGATTATCTAAGATTACCTAAGCACGTGCCAGATAGGGATTTAATTGTACTAGTTGGCGGAAATGTAAAACCATAATTGTTATTTACATCCGATATTTATTCCTTATAGTCACTCTCTGGATTTATTGCTACTTGATTGATAAGTGGTGCTAATTTAGGTAACCAGTATTATGAAACAGCGTATCATGGATCAAATATAGGGAAAGTAACTCTTGTTACAGCCAGCTCAAGTCTTAACTGGAACCATGTTCATAAATAATGTCAGCATCACGCAGCACGCTTTCAACGTGAAGCTGCCATTGTTGTGAGCGTGACCTGAGGTTGGTGGGCTGCGGGTCTGGCCCGCTAGCAGCAAGCTGTGTACCTTTGAGAAAAATGCTTGTGTTTCACTGCCTAACGCCCGAGGCCAGCTCACTGAAGCTAATGTAACTTACTGAAATATTACCAGTCTTCAGCTTAGCTATGAATAAGCGATCGCACGTCTGTGATCGTGCAACAAGTAAACATGCGCAGAGGGGGCACCTTTTCAAATTTTATCGCGCGTCTCAAATCTTTCACATGTCTATGGTCTCCACAGACGTTCATTAGACCTCAACAAAAGAAGAGCTTTTAGTCGGGAATGTTCTACTGTCTCAGGTGATTTGTGTGCGTGAGATGCCCGGTGGGGCGTACGGTGTAAAGGTGTTTACAGTTCCCCCCAACACACACACACACGCACACGATCGGCCCTGGGCGGTTGACATGCGGCATTTATTAATTCGCATTTCATTTGCCTTGCAACTTGTTATATGATTCATTCACTGCTACCCAATCTTTGTGAACAGTTCAGTTACTACGTGATCTGTAACCTAATCGCTGAGACCCAGTCCTTGAACCTGTACCCCATGCTTGCGCCACCATTCACAGGATGAATAAGAGTGCAGAATAAAAAACTCGCCGCACCTGTGGCAAAAACTAGCCGATCATTTACAGAGTAGAGGAAGAACTACTGTACTACCCTTGAAGTTCACGTCCATCTTTCTTGTGCGCGTGTGTGTTCATAGTTTTGTTATCTTTACATCCGAATCCGGTTTCGGTTATGTAACTTATAATGCACTCATACTAATGAGCGCTTCAGCATCTCATCACTTTAGGTCGTCCTAACCTATATTCCATGCCTTGTGGGGGAAGGGGTTTCCAAGGATCGTCAGCAATATTTTCTAACCATTCATCACGCCGGAGAATAATTTGTATGCCTAGGGTTTGTTTACTGAGAACTGAACAGAACATGTTCGTAAGTTAGCTTAGTAATTTTGGTTTAGCCTAGGTTGGCTTGCTTCATTTAGAGTAACTTATTTAATGCATTTGTGACTATATTAATACAGCACACAGACAAACATCGACAGAAAGCGTTACTTAGTTAATTAATTAGCTTCATATTGAATGGGATGAGACTAGGATGCAGGTAAAAAGAAGGCTGACCAGTCAGGTTGTGTGAATCATGGGTCTACATAGCGACGCTTATAATTTTGAGTTACATTACTATAAAAACTTAACTCGAGGTGTAAGGAGAGATAGTGACAAACCTTTGTGTTACGCTGGCTAGTGTCATATTTCCTCGTGTTGAAAGATAGAGTAACTAAACTTGTACTCGGTTGGAAAAGAAAAAGTGCCTACCTGGATGGGTCCGATAATTTATGGAAATGATCAATACGTAACCTGTTGTCTCGATAAGTTGGTAATGTAAATGTGAGACAAATTAGCTAATGATTACGGCATCCCCACTTTCTTTCCATCGATATATGAAATCACTCTAGCATTATTCTTTTTTTTCTATGTTGAAGGCTCCAGTCACGGACAAAAGTCCATATCAAGGCCGGGCCCTAATTGAAAAATAGAATTAAGAAACTGGAAAAAATACAGGGAAACTATTGACAAATTTTTGAGAAAGTGGAAGACATGTCTTGAAATGAGCCAGGTCATAGTTATTGGGAAAGACATAAGAAGGTAACTGACAGGAAATGTCGCACACAATCGATATATTTCTATATTATGAAAGCAGAACTGCCAGTATTAGGCCTGATCAATAAGTATTTGTCAGTTCGTGGTCTTTTTTTTTCTTTTTGTATACGATTCAGTATTAGATTTTTGTCAAGGAGGATCGATAAGGTTCTTTTTTGGTCATATGGTAACAACCAGTGCCATGAAGGCAAGTTTGTAAATAAGAGCCTTTTGTCGATTAAGAAGGAAATATGTGTTACTTCAGGCGAAAAATAAACAAAATAGGTTCGTGAATAATCATGTTTTTCATGGGACATACTTAACCTGCGAGAAACTGTCGAGTAACAGATATTCCTTCCTCTACAGATGCTGAAGTACGTGCAGGTGTCGCCGTACCGCAGCTCTTCTGCCCTGGGCGGTGTGAGGCGCGTGGGTGAGGGTTGCACGAGTGACGACTCTACCACCCTCTCATCCCCCTCCACGCCCTCCACACGCATGTCCTCAGCCTCCAGCCACGCCTCCTCCACACGCATGTCCTCGGCTTCCAGCCACGCCTCCTCCACAGGCTCGTCGTCTGGAGGGGGCACGGGCCGGGTGGTGGGGCGGGCTGACAGTGTCAGCCTCAACTCATCCATGTCTTGCTCTAGCCTGAGCCAGGACCCGCTCAGTTCGCGGTCGTCGTCGTCTACGTCTCTGCAGGACACACCTAAGGTCAGTCAGTATCTACCTCAAAGACGTCTGCATCGTGACTTGCACGTCGTTACACAATCTGGCGTGATCACATTTATTTTTTTAGTTATTCATTCAATAGTTGGAACAGACTGGATTGTTTTTTCAGTCCAAGAAACAGCAGATATTAAATTCGAATGGACACCTCTTACACCAAGAGGTGTTCATTCTCCCCAACTGATCGTAGGAAAATGATAGGAATTAATTCTTTGATGCAGTAATATGCACCAAAACTGTTAACAGGCGAGATAAGCCCTGGATATATCTGCAGTAACAGCTGGAGTACGTTCATTAGCTCCACACGCTTGCGCAATCGTAAATCTGAGAGACATGACGCTCAGCATTACATGCCACATTCTTCAGCCAAGAGAGGTATCCAGGTAAAATTTCCTCATCATCTTAGTCATAACAGTTTCATGCAAGTGGTTTTAGGCCACTGGGGGAGCGCTGAGTTTAAAGGCAATATACAAGAGTAACGGGTGAGGCGTCCGTTCCTTAACACGCACACAAATGTTCACCTGGGCACACACATGGTCTTCACGGAATGTTATCCTAAAGATGATGCAAACTTTTACAGCGAATGCGCCAGCAGTCCTCCCTCTATATCCTCCACCTCCATCCCACCCTCATAGCCCAACACACCTTCCATCATACTCTTCCCTCCCCCCCCCCCCTCTCTCTCTCTCTCTCTCTCTCTCTCTCTCTCTCTCTCACGCGCCAACACTGCCCTAACAAATCTTCCATCGTACTCTCCTCCTCCTTCCCTCTTTCTTTCTCTCATGCGCCAACACTGCCCCAACATATCCTCCACGGTACTCTCCTCCTCTCTCTCTCTCTCTCTCTCATATGCCGCAACACAATTTCCTCCACAGACGTTCCCCTTACGTGACGAACTCAGACACGTCCACCTGAACGGTGGTGGAGGTGGCGGTATGCTGCCGGTCTGTTATCGGGAGCGGGGCAGGGATGACACTGGTGTAAGTTGCTGGTCCATGTGGAAGCCGGGTGGGAGGCACTGGTTTATAGGGTGGTGTTAAACCCTGGTATAATAATGAGATAACTGGTATAATTTGTAAGTGTTTCGAAGCCTCTATATAGGATAACTGGTATAATTTGTAAGTGTTTTAAAGCCTCAGGAATCAGGTTTGTCACGCACATGCATATGTGACGAGTGGACTAAGATGTGGTGGGATCACTCGCCTCAAGAGGAGTAGTAGTGAAAATGCACACACGCTCACCCGGACTTGAGTGTGTTTGGATTCCACGAGTATTGTGCCGAGTGAAGAGTGTTAGACACACATTCCCTGTGTACTCAGTGTATACAGTGTGTGTCTCACGTGTGTTCACGCCGGCAACGCGTGCCGCTCGAGGCCCAATGTGTCATGTACATTATCTTGCTTATGCCGGCCTCCGCTGAGGCATATCTTATGCAGGCGTCAGGCAAGACGGGAGGCGTGTGTATGTATATATACGCTGCAGTGCAGGCATAAAACAGAGAGCCTGTTACTGTTCGTCTCACAACCTGTGACCAGACGTTGTTCGAGGGTAGAGTCATCTGTTGGTATATTCCCAGACGGAGGGGGAGGTGGGTGTTACGGTGCATTTAACTTCTTGAGAGCAACGATGCGAGCCTAGAGCACCAGGATGCGACCCTTGTGAATGACGGTTCGATCCTTGGGTATGATGACCAAGCCATCTTACACAAAAGAGTCGAACCGTCGTTCACAAGGGATTAAAATAGATGACACGCAAGATCCATGGTGTGATCGGAGACTCTTTAAGTGCGAGAGTACAATGTGCGACAGTACGGTGCACCAGTCACACCCCTAGACATGCTGTAATGCGTCGCGTCACAGGCACCTGGATCCCATCTCTCCCCTCCTCCTACACGCAAACAGTTAAGTATTCATGGGGATGTTCACCAGAGGCTATAGATTATAGGGAGAAATAAGGTCTTGTATTTAAGTATGTGCATACGGAGATATTCAATAAACTGTTCACAGTTTTCATTAGATCTAAATCAGAGTAGGCAAGTTTGGTCACCTTGCTTAAGAAACGTAAAGAATTAACAAATAAAGGTCCACAGAAGGCAGCAAAAAGACGGTACCTGAAGCAAGGGAGCTCAGTTATAGATAATTACACACACGCACACTAACGCCGTGGTGTGTAGCGGTTCGAATTACATACCATGAGTCAGGACAGACCCGGCCTGGGTCGCGGGTTCGAATTCTGGGCGCGGCATTCGGCCGGCAGCCAACCTAGGTGGTCATTATATGGATACCAAGCTTAGACTGGAGTGTGTGTGTGTGTGTGGGTGGGTGGGTGTGTGTATACACACGTAGGAGTAAAGATATGGTACATGTATACAAGGTTAAGTGACAGGGCAACACGAGTGTAAAGTCTCTCCGTGTAACACACAAATAATAATCCCAAACCACATGGATGAGGAAATATTCAGCGAACAGATGGCATCGTAGGTAAGACCAAACCTAGAATATCCTTCTCGGATTTGGCCACCGAACCCTAAAGAAGTACCAAGAAGTAGTAGAGAAGAGCAAGGTGAGGACAGAAGGGCTGGAACCATAATTAAGAGCGCTGACTACCAGAGGGAAGATAAAGGCCATAAATTTGACCCTCATTGATAAGAGGAGAGTGAGGGGTGACGATAACAACTGGTTTTATAATGCCGACAGTGAACAGCATCCAGAAGCCATAGCTAAGAAAGATGTAGAGAACTTCTTATATAGCGTACGAGTAGTGGGGAGATGGAACGGAATGAGTGATAGAATCGTGAATGCTGACAGCATAACACAATTCTAAAGAAAGGATGTGAGAGAGAAAGTTTACGAGATGGGGGCCCCCGCGAGTGTAGCACACACACACACACACACACACACACACACACACACACACACACACACCTACTCCTTTCCTCGTAAAGTACAAATAGGTATTCACACACACTTACTGATGTACTTTGTCGTAATTGAGATGTCCGTCCAAATGAACGTCAGTACACGTCTAGTGATGTCATTACATCGTATCTCTATTGTGTGGAAGCTGAGGTGATGACGTAGCAGTTAATGCGGGAGATGGCGGAAGTCACTCCCACACCCGGCAAGTCTTCCGCCTCACCGTAACTGCTGTAGTGATGGTGGAGGAAAGGAGGGTGGAGTGGTTGGCTCTGACGGTGGCGGCGTGAAGTGCACACGGGCTTAGCATAGTGGTGAAAATGATGGGAGTTGCTGTGGTGGTGAAAAAAGGATGGTGGTTAATGCGGTGAAAATGATGGTAAGTAGTTATTGAGGTGAAAAGGGATGGGAGGCTAATGTAGTGGTGATAATGATGGTGGTAACAATTCAGGTGAAAGGGAATTGTGTGGCTAATGTAGTGGTAAAAATGATGATGGAAACTGAAGGTGAAAGGGATGTTGGCTGCTACAGTGGTGAAAAGGATAGTGATTGATGATGCTGGGAGCATTGGTTGTTTGGCAGGTTATATTACGGGTTGTGCGTGTTGGATGGGAGCTTTGGTGCGTGGGACTTAAGGTAAAGTGAGTGGTTATAGGTAGCGGGTCTGTAAAAGAGGCGACGACTATGTGGATGGCTTAAGTTGGACTTCCTTGCGTGCGTCGTGGAGGCGTATAGCGAGAACAAGAAGTTTGTTCGTGTGGTGCCCGAGTTGTCATACTTAAAAGTAAAGGATGTCACATATGCACTAGTGTAGGAAATTTCTAGCTTAATTTTATCTGATGTTTATTGTCATTTGCACGTTTCTAGTCTGCCGGTTTTATTCTCCGACTTATTTATATTAAAAAATAAGTGTCATGATGGAACGAAGCGGGACAAGTGTGTAATAGATAGGCTAATTGCATTTTACACGACCAGATTCTTGGTGACTGATGTGCAGACATGGAGACCGCAAACAGTGACAGCCTTATTTTGCCGTAATGCTCGGTTTTCGAATTGAAAGCTCCTTTTTTAGTACTGACCGTAATACGAGCAAGAGTGTTGTCCGCTGGTAAACTGAGAGGAGCATGGCAGGTCACACTACCTGGTATCATTTCGAGACTGGGCATGTGACAAGATCAGTTGTCAGTTTTCAGTTGTTTCTTGCAGCCGGTGGCCAGCTCAATAAAAGCCGATTTTCAGAATAACAAACAAAAAGCCAAGCTGCTACTGACTTGATTTCAACTAGGGTTTAGGTCTGCGTTCCCCAGTGCCTGCCAGAAATCAACAACTTATTTATCTCAGAAAACTACGTTATTACGCACATTATATTTAGAGATGTAAAGAATTCCATTAGGATCTGATTTTTAAACATAGAAAACCAGGGTGATACTCCTTGGAGCGTCGCTGGAGATCATTGATTTGCTTCCGGTATTGCTGATCCCCTTGTGAGGGCAGGTCTGCGAAGCCCGAGTGGCTAGGCTACAAAATCTTGCTGACGAGGTCTTGAGCGACGTAAGGAGCTTGTACGGGAATAAGATGCTCCTCCATACGGTTTTACAGAACCGTATAGGATGAGTTCAGAAGATTCCCTTCAGTCGTAAAGAATAACCATCATTATAGGCACAACAAATGGTTACGATTTTTTTATTTATTCTAACATTTCTGTTCTGATGACTGAGGGCGAAACATTCAATGAGTTTGTTTAAATAACTGACTGTTCTCGCATCTCAACGGGTGTGATGGAGTGTATTTCATAATTCCTACAGACTTTTAGAGCAGTCTGGACTCTCTGCACTTCTGAAAATATGTTCAAAGGCACTTATCAGATGATTGGTTGCTGTGCGACGAGTATCAGATTCTTGCATCTCTCTCCATTGCTTACAATTTGATTGCCGACTAGTAGTACTGTCATTGTTGATGTGGGACTATTATGGAGATGACTTGATACTGTGAGAGGAGATCCTAGCCTCCCGGCAGTGGCTTGTGTGGCCTCCCGACCTTCTAAGGAATGTGTAGGTCATGGTGACCTTCCCGTTGCATCTGACCCGAGCCTGCACGACTACCTGAGGCCGTAGTCTTGCTTCTCGGGATGAGGCAGTTTTTAAGACGATAAATGAAGGTCCTAAACGTGCTTAGAAAGAACGATACATGCTGTGTAAGAGCTTGTGATTAGTTCATCTTATTTTAGTCCATGTATCTCCGGTTGGGCCAGATTGATCAGAGATGTATCGTCGTTGAGGGATTGTTGCTCGGTTTATCAGGTGAGCCCTAAAGCCCTTTAGAGACTTCCCTCATGTGCAGTAAATTACCTTAAGAGTAATGCTGACTGGTTACGTGTTGCGTACATCTTGCAGCGGTTTAACTAAAGTTCTCCCTGTCGTCTCAATCCATTGACTCTAGGTTTGGTCATGGTCATAAGGGGTGGCGATCCTCCGACACCGACACTGAGAACAACAGTCCACACCATTATTCTAGAACTCCTGCCCCGTCGCCTTGGGCCGTTACCCTCCCCCTGTACCATCTCTTGCACCATCCCACACTGCTCCAACTTTCTTGCACCTTTGTTCTTACTGTACCACTCCCTTGTATCGCAGCCGTGCCCAAATCCATATGCACCACCACTTGTCAGCACCATCCACTGGATCGCCTCTTGCAACCCAAAGCGTATCACCTTCTTGCGTCAACACCATGCACCACACTCGAGACCCATCTTTCTACATCAACAGTGGTACCTCTTGCACCAGTTCCTTGATCAGCCTCTTACGCCAATTCAGGCATACCCTCCTACCCGTACCACATACTAAGTTATGCAGTTCATCCCAGCACCCTCTTGTACCACTCATTACGCACCTCCTTGTATCTATTGCATGCCACACCCAATTCACCGTCCCCTTGCTCTTCCTTTGTCATCATCCTTCGAGTGATCGGTCCCTAGTGGTGGGTCCTGTAGTTACTTAAGATTTGTCCACTTAACACTTGTGCCGTCCACTCGCATTAACATCAAAAGTGATAAGTTTATGGATCATTGTTTACCTGGTGTATGAAAGTCCTGCACAGCTGATTGGATGTGTTATTAGTGTTGGCGTGACCCCCCGTGACCCATGACCTAACAAAAGGCGGAGGGTGAACCTTCTGTAGCGCTAGGTTAGTAGCTGCAGCAGGAGATGATGGTTCCGCTGCTGCCGGGGTGACGCTCATTAAACAGAGGCTTGAGGCTGCCGGTGGTGACCTGCTCTCCCCGTCCGCCTCACGGGGTGTTTGTAAGCGCGGATGTTGATGGTAATAATGTTTGGCGGTGATGATGGGAGTGATGAAAGTAACCGCCTCATAGGTGATGATGATGATGGTAGTGATGATGTTTAGGCAACGGCTCAGTCAGTGTTCATTGAAGGAGGAGGAGGAAGGGGAGGTTGGTGCTTAACGTGTGAGGCGGGCCAACCTCTAGTGCCTCACACCGCCGCCTCCTGCCGCTCCTCCCGCCCCGTAACGTCACGTTCACGTCGCTCTCTGTTGCCCCACAGCCTCAAGTAATATATGTCGCCTTTCACTAACTTTCCTCCATAATTAGACAGTCAAGTTCAGGCGGCAGTGTGGAACACGTTTCTGTAAGTGGGTAAGCGTATGTGGACCACTGGAAGTGTCAGCTGTGGCTGCAGAGATTATACCCTGGAAAAAAAACGGTAGGACGTCTTTCTCAAGGAACATGGTTTACCCTGCTCTTTGCCAGCCTTTGGGATAAGGGGATCCCTAGTTCTACAAAATTAACAACCTTGTAAGAGGTGCATCTTGTGTGTATATGTCCTTGATCCACTGTATGGGTTTGGGAACGGAGTTGATGACAGTAAATGGATGAATTGGTTCCTGAGTTGAGATTTATTTCAGATGACGCTTTATATACCGGGTTTTTATGTATCAGATACTCCATACTGCAGGGAAGTCGGAGGATGGCCCATTACACGGTTAAGATTCCCCTGCAAAAACCATTGACGGAAAGAAAGTCCAAACGCATGCAATATTAAGGAGTTTCATTTGTAGTTTGAAGAATATTTTTTGCACATTTTGCTCATTCTTGAGAACGATCTCTAAATAGTGTAGAAAACTTAGAAATTGAATTACTTACGACAGTTTTCGGTAAGTTATGGATTGAGCTGTTGTTGGAGGCCATAGTGATCATGTCCAGGTCCCAAGATTTGGTTTATTACCGGAAGGAGGCAAAAGGGATGAATTTAGATGTACGTGATTGATTTCATTTACTGGATATTCAGGCATGGCGTGAACACAGCATTTCTGGATTGAATCTTTGATGGTGAAAACTGGTCGTCGAACCAGCCACGACGCTAGAGCGATTCTGTGTTGCTGTCTCACAAGTGCTATCAAAATTTCTTTGCATATCTTGAGATGGTCTTAAGCGTATAGATAGAAGTTATTGGTACTTATGAAAATAATCACACGCTGGCTTCCGTGTCCTGATCAACGGTGCTACTTTAGATATAAGCCAGTATTACCTATGACATCCAGCAGGAGCCTACTGCTGGCTGGCCTTATGAGGACAGTTGGTTCCAGTGACATCCTGCAGGAGCCTGCTGCTGGCTGGCCTCATGAGGGCAGTTGTTTCCCGTGACATCCTGCAGGAGCCTGCTACCGGCTGACCTTAGAAGGACAATTGGTTCTTGTAACAGCCTGAAGGGAGCCTGCTGGCGAACTTCATGAAGGCAGCTGAGGTACTGGACAAAAACCTGATCGAGAAACGTGTTACTATTGCTTCCGCGACGTAATAGCAGACCAGGTCGCAAAACCTTGAGTTTTTTTGTGCACCGCTCGTGATTGTCAGCCGAGCTAGGCCCGTTAAGGCTTCGAGAATATCCAGGTGTTGCTTTGTAGCACTGATGGATTAACAGTACCTTATTTTTTGTATATATATTTTCTTGAGGTTGATAGTCAGGTCTTTCTTAGGTCGACGTTTGTGCGACTGTGGGCAGTGGCAGGTGGAATGTTGTTCGTGGGAACTGTATTGAGGCTGACCGAGACGAATGTTCCTTCCGTCGCCAGTCGGGCGCAAGTGTGCCGGAAGCAGGGAACAGGCTGTGTGGGAGTGCCCGCCCGGGACCCCTTGCTTCCCTAGGTAGCAGCCTGCCTCACCCTGCCTCGCTCAGGCACCTGCATCACACCCTCACTCACGTCTTGCTGTGTTCTCCATACTTTTCCATTGGCCTTTTTCTTATCACGCTTCGACCCCAACCAAGCACCCAGCCACAGCCCCTTGACCCGGTCTCTTGTGCCGAAGCTCTCTTCGTCATCTATTGTCAGACCGCGTTATGTATCGCCAGCCCACCTCACTGCCTACTGCCACTGTCTCCTTATCATCAGGTGCAATATTGCTGAAATGACTGAGCCTACCCGAAGAGGAAACGGGATTCCTTTTTTCTATTGCGTTTCTGATGTATTTTTCTTCAGAGTAGATTCTTGGGGATCACAGGATTCCTCAGATGTCCGGAACCTGCCATGAACATGCATGAAGATCGGTCACATGCGATTTGAACATTTTATGGACTAAAAGTAAAGAGTGAATTCTCCCACTTGAGTCCGGATTTTTTAAACATTCTCTATAGAGCGTTGCTCCTTAGCTGCGCTGCTGGAGTACCGGGAAGAGACGGGGCTCCCTTCCTCTTCACCATCCATCACAACACAACTATCCCATCATCAGTTGGCCCCATCAACGCTCCATCTCACACCCCTCATCAGGAACCACTTTCTCTTCGTCGTGGCGTTGCTTCTTGCTCTTGGAGACATTAATTTCTTTGGCTTCTGCTTTCGATAGTTGGCTCCCGGCATGCCTCGTCCTCTGGCAAGGTCACAGCGCCGCGCCAGGCAGATCACTACATGCCCACAGATGTTGCGTAAACGTTGACAGCTCGAGGAGTCAGAGGCTCGATGTCTGCTTCTTTCCTTCCACAGCGAGACTGTGGAAACCTTTCCCATCGTATATTTCTATTTTTTTCTTACTCATAGAATCTGTTATCCTTTCAGAAGCAGGAGTGACATCGCTTGATAAAGTTATCAATATCCACTTTCAGTAGGCCCGACTTCATATCAGATCACCCCACCACTTTACTACATAAAGACTTACCTCACACAACACGTCTTGGTTGGTTTCTGTCAAGCACAGCCTTCCCGCACAGTACTGGCGGCGATAGATTTCAGCAAATTATCCGTAACCGTACCCCGACATATCTGCACACAGAAGATTCTTGACATCACATTCCAAGAAAAGGGCAAATAATGATCGGCAGTTTTTATTGTTGGCTACTTAACTAGACTCATCCACAAAGGCCACACCTCTAAGACTCAAGCTGTACAGTGGAGTCCCGCGAGGGAGCTGTTCTGTCTCCAACCCTCTTCTGTTTCTTCCTACATGACGTTCCTCAACCCTAACCCTTGCAAACCACAATATGAATGTCTGCTAATTCATCACAGCGCCTTGGCTTACACAAGGAACATTAAGCATGCAGCAGTATGTCACTTGATTAGAAAACTGGCAAGCTCGAAACAGAATATCTATATTCCCACTGAAATCTGCCGTCATCTTAACACCAGAGGAACGTTAATCCAACCTACACCTTCATCAATAAACAACCACTCCCACTCAACAAAACGCACACCATACAAGGCATCACATACGACATGCATTACACACTCCAGAAATCACAAACCAACACAGTTTCGACCAAAGTAAAGAATCCCTCAATATCTACTACAAACAATATGTATGCTCTGCCTTAAATTGTGCTTTACCTGCCTGGCTACCGACATGTTCAAAAATATACTTGACAAGACTTCTTACCACCCGGAACAGCACCAAGAACAGCCACCGGTTTCTTAGGAACTGTCAGACCCTCATCATCAGCACAACGAAACAAAAATACATCCAATATGCTCCCACCTCAACATTCTTAACGCCCAGTTTATCGGCAGCAGCAATATTCATTCCCTCACACCCAAGCAACTTTACCACCTACCAACACTGAAGCAGAAATGGAGAGCTTATCCTAGCCTTACACTTCAGTCACGTGTACTCATATATCACCCCTTCCACTACAATAAAAGCAAGCTACGCTGACCAAACATGTTTATACCAAAACGAACCAGCAAATATCCTATGGCAATCCTACCAGCTCTAAACATCATATCATCGATCTGAAATCACTCCCCAGACACACACGAGTCATACATTCTCGTCTGTTTCCAGACACCAACCATTTCTTCAACGTTACAGACATCCGTTGAACATATCAGAGGTCTCCTCTTGCCCAAGATGTGATTTGCACAGTGAAGGCACCGAACGCTTAGCATTCTGTTGCCCTACACTTACTATGGTTAAACAAACATACAGCACCATCACATTTCGTGGCGTGTGGTCCCGGCCAGTGTACATTGCTGACGTCCTGGGCTTTCCGGAAGCCCAATGAAAAGGTTGGAAGGTTCAAGTTTAGGTATCTGAAGAAGTAGGGGGATACAGAGGGTCGGTAGGGACGCAGGGAGGCAATACTGAGGACAGAAGACAGCAGGGGCGGGAGACAATAGGAGCAAGGAGCAGTAAGGGCAGGAGACAGGAAGAGTAAGTAGCAATAAGGCCAATAGATGGGAGCATTTTATGTTAAAGGCAGGAGACTGTGTGAACAAAGCGGCATAATTGGCATTATCATAGATATGTAAGGGTTTGGGAGACACTGAGGTGAGTTTCAGCTGTGTTTACCAGGGACTGCGTGTATATGTGTCTGTGTCCGTGTGGAGGAGGGTAGGCATAGACTCTTGTTGCCGGGGGGTGTCGCCAGCACCAGCCTCGGCCTTTCTCTTCCCACAGATCGTGTCAGCGGCACACCTTCCTCACCAAGTCTTCACGCTGAGACAGACACTTATTATATCCATTTCAATACACGTCTCCGCCATCAGAACCCTTCGCTGGAAAGGTATTCGTGCCGTAATTTCCAGGACCTGTTTTTGCCGGACTGATTTCAAGATAAGTGGTTCATAAATAACGAGTTGCGTCAGGTTTTTCTGGCCGCTTGAACTGTTGTTAGATTAAGAAGTGTCCTGAGACTGGTTCTGGTTTTGTTCGACGACGAGGAGAGTCGCTGGCAACGTTGTGAGCTGCCCCAAGGAGGGAGCCGGCGTTTATGGCGACACTCGTATAACGGTGTACTGTGGCTTGTTTGGGGTTATCATTATGGGCGCGATAATGGATGGGACGAGCGTGTGAAGAAGCCCTTACTTCCCCCTGCATCGTCAGGAATAAAGGGGATTTTTTTCCCTTAAGACGGGCAGACGGCCCAATGTGGGCGAAGTGTGTTGCCTGAGGTGGTTTTGGGCCCTGCGGGTTGGAGGCACCGCAGGACACACTCCAGGACAGACCCTGAAGACTTTACCCCCAGGGCGAGATTGTTTAGGAGGAGGGTGTTGCTACCTAATGGAGGTGCGTGTGGTGGTATTGGCTCTACAGGGAAGGGAGGCATCATTACAAAGGCTGGAAGACAGGGTGATAGGGTTGCCGGGATGGAGAACTGTATAGGGGGAATGTGGATGACTGTAGTGTTACTGACTGTATAGAGGGAACAGTCCAGGATGGCTGGTGTGGTGTTCCAGGCTCTGTGGGGTTACTTGGCCTGGACGACTGGGTGGCATTACCATTAGTTCCTGCACCTGATATACCTTTACGTGTATCATATAATGTGTTTACCTCAGGGAAGTTATGTTTCAGCCTCATTTCCCTGCCCATGTTAGATGCAAACAGACTGACAGGACCAGCACATTGTTCAAGATTCTTATTTTTTGCAGATTATCATTTCATTGATGATGCACATTTACCGCTCAAGAAGAATCATCTGACGAGGAAGGGAGGCAGATGAGATAATATTTGAAGTTTTTTATATCATACAAACGCCTTTGGGCCTGCCCTGAGGTGCTTTACTCTGTAATGACTCGACCAGTGGAATGCAACCATGTCTTGCAGTTGTGGGTTAAGTATGTGTTTATCGTGTTGCAGGTCGTGTCTTCGTCGTCGCCTACCACCACTACCACCATCACCAAGGTAAGTGTGTTTCTGGGTTTCCCAAGGACTTTGTTTTGCAGGTGTGTGTGTGTGTGTGTTACCATCATGTGTTGGGCAGTGTTGCTGGCCATCTGTAGGTCCAGCCACCTCGATGTAACACTACCTTTCATGATATCAACTAATTTCTCTTTCGTAAGTGAACTGGATTATTTTTTTCTTAAAGGTAAGTCCCCTGAGTTACTTTGTTAAGTATGTTTAAGTATGTTTTTGCTTATATAACTCAAGTTTTTCTTGGGTTGACCAAGCAATTGAGTTTGGCTAATGTATTCAGAATTTAGTGGTCTAGCAAGTCCCCTAACTGTGTATGCTTTTTAATGTTCATATTCCATGATTTGCCTTACTTATGCAGACCTGTATTTAACCGACCTCGCTGTTGATTATGTACATGTATTTCTGTACGTTTATTGACTGATGTTAAGATGAAGTAACTGAGTCAAATAACTGGATTGTCTATGATTACATGATGTGTTAACTTCACTTAAAGTCACTGTGCCATAATGCTTTCTTCTTCCTCAATAGAAATCTTGTGTACGTCTTTAGCATTTGCCAAATAAAGAAACTGGAAAAGAATTTTGGTAAGTTTCAGCTACGCCCGTGGATGGTCGTGTCGACGCCTATCAGTCTTGCGGTGTAATGTAAACATTTCATACATTGTGCTGTTTCTCGACCTTGGAACTGTACCAGACTGGCCATGAGGACCTCATATCCCCCACCGGTCCTGCTGGCCTTCATGACGGGGACTGTTTGGTGGTGTGGCGACTAACAAGATCGTCTGGCGCCCGTGTGTGTAACGAGATATCTGTGGCAATACCCAAACCAGATTTGCTGGAAGTAATACCTCGCCTGCTGACTCGTCTTCGATCTCGTCTTCCTGCGAACTCTTGTCTGATTGACGAGTTGCCTGTGAACACGGAGTAACGTAAGGTGACACATGCGCAGATTTTCCGATATCCGACACACACACGAAGGCAGTTTAGTGTCATTTGCAGACATCTCGATTTATAGGTAGATTACAGTTTAGGGCACCATAGTCTAATAATGACAGACGATAAGTTTACTTTCATATGAGGTCAAGTTTCCTCGCTTTATGTGGTGTTGGGGTTGGCTCTCTCTTGTGAGAAGCGACCTGAATATATCATTTTCTAGAAATTTAAAGAAAGATTCGGAGAATCTAAACTTAAAGTCCTAAATTCAGTTCTTTCTCTTGTCAGCGGAAGAGATAATCGCAACAGCGAGTGAGGTGGTTACCGGGTACTTTGGGAATGTTAACAGATAAAACTATCCTTAACTCCACCATTTTCTGAAGTCCGGTTTCATCGTCTTCTTTCAAGGCCTGTAATGTATTGCCGAACTGGATGATGATCTGTGGCGAGTAACCGGTTGTATTGTCTTACAGGAGAGACTTAAGTCTGTCTGGAAGGCCTGGCACACTGTGGGCCACCAAGACCCTTACATAGAGTCGTATACCTTAAAGTAGGTATAGTATACACCCATACTGCAATGAGGACGGAGGAAATACCATGGCCAGGCCTGTGGGTGTATTGAAGTTGTCGTGTATTTAAAAGATCAGTGATGAACCTGGTCATTGCGGATGTTTGAGTTGAAGTATGACGAAGAGTGACGACATGGTGGATCGGAGAGGCCAGAAGGAAACTTGAACGCTTACCTGAGACGTTTAGAAAGGAAGGGGTGACTGCCAAGACCGTATCTGTGTGTCAACAGGATTTTTCAAAGCCAGTGTGGAGCGCCTGCCCTCCTTTTGGCCTTAATAGGATTTTATTTTCATTTTTTGCTTTACGAAAAAAAAAAAGCGAAATTATGGTCCACTCTCACCCATTCTGTGGGCTGTGGCACAAAAGGGAGATGCAGTGCAAAAAGGGTCTTGCATTCTGATATCAGCATGTTAGGGAATCCAAAGAAAAAAAAAGTGCTCTAACTCTGTCATGGATGATTCTGGCACTCCTGTGCCGTGCTTCTGACTAAAGCATATTGCAGTCATGTCGATAGTAGTTTATTGATGTTAGTCAGGAGGGAGAACAATTTACAATCGGACTATATTTCTTGGAAATATAAACAGGTTTCAAGTTATTGAGAACAGCAAGCAATTCAGTGTTCCTAACTCCCCCAGTCTGCATTAGAACCATGAGTGTGTGTTACAACAGCTTTTCCAGCAACTGTTCTCATTCACTGTAGAGAACTATCTGTGTCTTTAATGTGTGAGGAATGATGTTCTTCGCTAATGGAATCAGTGTAACTAAGGTCGTTGTGGATAACTCACAGTATCAGCTCAAGTTGTGACCTGAACTGATGGAAAGGAACAGTGATGTCAGAGGAAGTAAATTTTCCATGGGGTAAGGTTGCGGAACTGCTTTCGTCACTAGATAAAGTTAGTGAATAATATACGTTCTTAGATCAGCAGCTGTTCAAGTACCCCACTTAGAGGCATGTTCCCGTTCAGGGAAGAGAGTCTGGAAGCTTTCGTGCATGGATTAGGATTCGTGTTTCTAAGGCTATGGGTGCGTACCAGTAACAAGAATGACTTCGGTTCATTCTGCCTCTGTTAATCAAAGAACCAAGTTCTTTTTCTCATATTCATAACCATAGTTTTTTACAGACTTAAATTTTACGTTTCCTCAAGCCTTCCAAACCTTCTGTCAGGCGCTCTAGGAAGCAGAGACGCAACATAGTCAGTAACAGAATTAAATACATGCAAGATACAGTACAACATCACAAAGTTGCATTAAAACCAGCTACCACCAATCCTCTTTGAGTGGTATAGTCGTTTTTCTGACTGACGACTCAGCAACTTGTCCATGGTTTCTTGTCTTGCGTTCCCACACAACACCTGCTAGCGACAGCGCACTGCCACGGAGACTTGCCAGGACTTTTCCCACAAGACCTGGCGACCTTTGTGTGTCCATGTTCTAGGGTTTGCAGTGGGCAGACACCGACTGCTCTACCGGAAAACCTCCTCTTTTTTTCAGTGGCTCTGCCTGTTCTGTTGACGATGTGGCCTTGGGGATTAGACGAATCTTCCCAACAGGAAAAGAATAGTCGATGGAGATGCAGACATGTCTCGGGGTAATGAGGTTTAGGCTGAGGCTGAGAAAGGCTGCAGACTCTCCAGACTCGCGACATGCCATCATGCCATACAATGGCACCACAACTTCTTACCTCGTCAGTGGAGTGGATGGTCGGGTCTTTGCCTTTAAAAAGACTTTGATATTACATGAAAGTTCCTAGGTAGTCAAGACTTCTGACGAACCACAGTCACGTCTAGACTCGGACGAACCAGTCATGGGTCAGGTCAGACTTCAATAAGCCGATGAGGAACCCCCCTAGTGTCTCCAGTTGGGTCATATTGAGCTGTGGCAAGGGGGGTCTGTCTATTTGGTCCCTGGAGAGCTCTTGGCGATTCGTATTTGCTGTCGTCGGAAGCTGTTGGGGTTGTTTCATGGCGGGTTTCTGTCGACAAGCGCTCTTGGGTTTCCTGGTCGTCCGAGCAACCGAAGTTAGTCGGTGCCGTAAATCATTCGGGTTTCCGAAGAATCTGGACTGGCCTTCCTGTGACTGGACTTGCCTTAGTGGGGGTTGAGTTAAAGGTCGTGTCGAGGCGACAGCCCCTGCGGTGGGTGACAGTGGATTAAACGACCACAGTGTAATCTGACCGGCAGCGCGGCCACCTAACCCTCTCCTCCGCCGCCTCAACAGGTTGATGGGCACGGCCTGCTGCTGGACAGGCGGACGGGGCTAACGTGATAGCTTGATTAAGTTGTGTTAGCGGGGTGATGCAGCGAGTCGTTTGCACCGCTCGATGGCGACGTGGCCCGACGGGTGATCCAAGGCGGCAAAAGGCCCATATCGACACACAGGCTTCCCAAGAGGCTGTTATGAGCAGAACGAGATGACCGTCAACTGTCCAGTCCCCATGGCTATAAAGTTCCTCATAGATTCGTCCTTTTAGAAAGATACATGACTGATGACGGAGACCATGTGTTTTCTACAGTGCTTTCTGATAACGGAGCCCATGTTTTTTCTACGGTGCTTTTTATGTATTGCTGTTGTGGCAAAGGTACGTAGATGTCGAACGGAAGATGTGAGTGAAAAAGACAAATAGTAGTCGTCATTTTTCTTTTGACACAGCAGTAGCCGTGGGTAAACAGGGTTGGGGCTGCAGGAAGGGGAGTGAGGAGTGAATGGGGAGGGTTAGGTTTGGCTTGTGGTGAGGGAAGGCAGGGCAGGGGGAATGGTTGAGGTTTTAGTGAGGGGAGGCTTGGCAGGAGGATTGGTTGTGGTGAGGGGAGGTTGAGGGTGAATCAGGAGGGTGAGGGCTCCGGGTGGGGCGTGGGTGGGTATGGCGCGGGTTCCACGTGGGTGTGGGAGAGGGAGGTACTGGCGTAACCTGAGGAGGGTGGAGGTGGTTGTGACTGGTCTGGCCAGGCCTGCGGGAGGCACCTTGCTCCTCACCGTGGGAACCACATCTGCCTGCCCCAGCCTTCTCTCTCTCTCTCTCTCTCTCTCTCTCTCTCTCTCTCTCTCTCTCTCTCTCTGCCTCCTTACAGGAGCCACGCTCACTGGCTCAGGTAGTGGGTGTGGGGGAGGGGGAGGTATTACTGGCCTCTTACGCCCGAAGGGGCGATCCAGTATAACGCTCTGCTGAACAAGGACGTAAAGAACAATGATTAGATGATAAAAAGGAAGAGATCCAGCGAGAGTAAAGGTAGTTCACGCATGACAAGACTGTGTACAACGTATGGCAACAGGGGGAGACGATGATGGTTTACTGTGCATGACGAAGGGAAGGGGGGGGGGGTCGGATCCTTCTGTTGGTGGTGGCTTATTGTGCATGACGAGAGGACATCCTTCTGTTGTGGTGTCTTACTGTGAATTTCAATTAGGAGACACCTCTCTTGGTGGTGGTCTACTGCGCATGACTTATTAGAGACGCGTCTGTTGTTGTTGGTTTGTTTTGCATGACGAGAGGGGGGGGGAGAGAAGCTGCTGCTGGTGATGGTTTATCGTGTATGGCCACGTGGAGACGCTCCTGTTGGTTTATAGTGCATGATGAAAGGAGATTCTCCTGTTGGTGGTGATGTATTGTTTATAACGAAAAGACGCGGCTGAAGCTGGTGGTGTATTTTTTCATGATGAGGATAGATACTTGAAACTTACCGGTTTACTGCTTGGAACGAGAGGAAAACACTGGTTTATTGCTCAGGACAGGGAAGACAATGGCTTATTGCTCAGGACGAGGAAGAGACGCTGCCTTATTGCTCAGGATGAGGGGGAGAGAGACAGTTGAAGCCGATGTTTGATTGCTCAGGAGGAGTCGGAAAACGCTGGTGAAGCCGTTGGTTTATTGCGCTTGGGAGCCAGTGTACAACGCGTGAAATCAAGGGGGGGTGGGGTTAAGGGGAAGCGCTAGTGAGGGGGGCGGGTGTTGTACGCATGACAGCCGGTGCCTCACCCATGGCAAGTAAGGGAGACGACGGTGTGGACGATAATGTTGGTGATGTACTACGTACAGTAAGCCAGCGACTCTGTGACGTGATGAACGGCCGTAGGGATAAGGGAAGACTGTGGTGAAGGTGGTGAGAGGAGGCTACGACAGCTTCGGGAATACATGCATACATACGGAGGTAACTCCTTGGGGAAGTGGAAGCCTCTGTCTCCACCACACTACGCGAACCTCACTGCGCTACACTGCACAGCTCCTCGACCCCGAAGTCACAATTATCCTGCATGAATTCGATTCAAAATCACCCTCTGGCACGACGAGAGAAACCGGTTGATGCATTACCAAATACGTCTAAACAGTAACTACTGTTATTTGAGAAATGAGGATTGTGGAAACAGAGGATGAGGTGCTGTGGTTCCTTATCAGTGTAGCGATGCTGCCTCCTGCAACAGTAACGAAGGAAAGCGGATGAAATGCAGACGTCAACGGTGAATCCTTTTCGAAGCGGTTTTGTGATGGCGGAAGAGATGAGAAACACGAGAAATCAAATAGTGTGTAGGGAGAACTGAGACGCACTGAGATGGTGAGGTACAAAAATGCGATTGTTTACGTAATATCACTGTACCACAGGACACCCACGCCACCGTTAAGATCTGCCCGTCTCATATGGTCATCGTCATCCCCGTAACCAGAGACTCAGCCCGTCACAATAACTGCTTTACACAGAAGTCCACGTTTCGCAGATCATCATGTAACTGTTACGTCTGGAGAATGATAATCAGATTTTAAGTTTTTAGATATATTTTTCTATACTTAAAAAGCAGCGGTGAATAAAACCATGGGATTCTGCCGCTTTACAGATTCCATCAGATCAATCAGTTAGTCAGAGGACGACGGCACTGCACAGTTAGAACAGTCTCAATACACGCTTATGATTTCTATTTTCTAAATCATCGTGGTCAAATGTAATGATCATCTCTGGCTTCGAAGGTCCCGTCACAGGCCGGAGATAGCCATCATCCTCGCCTGATGACCGGCTGAGTGGGGCTCTCGATATTGGTCGAAAATCAAAATGCCGTGATATCGGTACTTGTGCTGTAGCAGGGATGAGAAATGTGAGTGAGACCTCACATTGGAGTCGTAAATGTGGATTCCAAAATATTCGAATGTCATTGATGTCCGGAATGCAAGAAATTACGGCATATTTAACGGAGAAGACTGGAGATAAAGTTAATTCGCCTGTTACGGCTAAACTACTAAAAGAAACTTGGCGTGGGAGGAAAGGAAAGCTGGCGCGGTGAGCGGCCATTGGCGGCGCGGTGACGCTGCCTGACCGCTCGCGCCAGTCTGGCGGGGCACTAGGTGGGTGTTGACGCCGCCCCGCGCCTCGCCGCAGCCTGGCTCCTGGGTCAGGAAACGGCGACTCGTGTTCTTCCCCTGTGTGCTAGTCACCCAGGTACCGGGTCAGGATCAAATCGGTCGGGATGAGCTGGGCCCTGACGACAGCGGTACCTGTGGCTGTGGTCAGCGGGATAAAGAGTTAAGTGGATCGTAATCGTTTGAGATGTAAACGAGCGGTTAATGGCTGTTGCCACGCGTTGTGGAAACGCCCTTATCTTAAAAAGAGCGAGAGGGAAAGAGAGACCAATAAACCTATTTTGCATATGCTAGAATTAAGGGTGTATAATCATCCCCATTAGCTGATGGTAGCCTCGATAGGAGAGGTAAGCTATGGTATCTGAATTGAGCTGCAGATACCATAAGCGTTTCAGATACGATCTGGCGAAGAGGGCGGCTCAGCTCAGCGCGACGGGTTGCTATGTTATGTGACATAGGCACCAGCTTCGGCCCGCGGTCAAACACGGTGTCTGGTGGAATGCTGAAGTGACGCTTGCTTGTCCGTCTCTTGACCGCGTATCTCCCTCATAATTGAAGCCCGTGGAACGTAAAGGTATCACACAGGGGTACATCTTGGTAAGATTTTTATTTTTTCACATTCGTCAGTGTCCAGTCAGTCTTCGCCAGGGGCGTTCCAATGACGAGTTAAGTTTAGCCACAAGGTCCATGTTGGTGGTGGTTACCGTGGGACTGGCCGCGTACCCACCTTTCACACCTCTAATTAGCCAACATTTGCCGCCCCCATAATTACATCGGCCCACGGTAATTACGCCACGATTGCAGGTGTGTATCGTGAGCGGGCCAAACGCAGGGCGAGGGACGGAGTGGAGAGTTCCCGCTCGCTTGGGTGCTCTGCCCCAGACCTGGTTGTCGTGATGGCTCTTCCCCCATAATGCTAAGGTGCTGAAAATTGCCTCTTGTAGCCGCGAACTCCGAACTTAATTTCATAAGATGGCATTGAACGGCACCTTTCCTCTTTTTTTGATGTCGAAATGGTATCGGCAAGAGTTGCTCCCAGGAATAGGTTCTGGACAGCACGGGTGCGTTATTTCTTACACTCATCACCACCTACTGTACTGGCCAGTAGGTGGTTATCGGTACGTTGGGTCAGAGTTCATCACTGGAGACATGATAAGTTGACTCCCAGAGGCCAAGTCCCGTCGACTTCCACACACTGAAGATGCTCAAATTCTTGCGTCGAGGTACATTAATTTTACGGTTCGTGGCCTCTGAAAGAGGAATGAGATTTTGAAGCTGGACAACGTAAAGAACCAGCTCATATTACACAAAGTTGACTCTGAAGTTGGGATATTTTAATCAGGGTATCCTTGAATTTTGTTGGCCAAGATCTTGCCAGGTACACAGTATGCGAAGATTTTCCCGTTATGAATAGCCCGAGCTTTCCAGGAATCATCATCCGCTACTCGCCAGACAGAAAAAACTAGAGAGAGGGAGAGAGATACAGGAAGAGGAGGGAGGCGAAAGAGAGCTTCATTCATTGTGATTTCAAAGTGGTTTGATATGACATTTAGGAACTCTGGTTTTAAGTTCTCATGGGGCCTGTACGCCACGCTGTCGACTCCTTCCGGAAGGGGAGCTCAAAGACCAATACACTTTTTGATCAATAAGACCTTGAGACCGGTAAACGGGTGTCTTCAATTTCTTGTCAGGTTGGCCATGAGAGCCTGCAGTACCAGTAACTTCTGTAAACCTTAGCTAGTCTTATCCTTCAGGAGCTAGTTACACGGTATGTATTGCATGTATTGCTTTCGTTTTAACCATCTTCTTTAAGTGAGTTCTTTAAGGAGTATTAAAGAAAAAGATACAGCTTTCCTGTAGTGGACAGAATCTTATAAAAGGACAGTAATACTTGGGTAGAGAAAAATTTTTCTCATGACCTTCAATTGTCGGTGGCTATCATGAGAAACCTGTCACGATTCCTGTCCCGACGGTCATGTAGACCTGCCACTGACGACCTGTGAGTCAGAACTGGTCGTGTTTGTGTGTGTGTACTTGGTGTTGTGGATGGCACCATAGGTCTCTCGTACCAGCAGCGCATCCTCCGGTGTGAGGACTTGGTGAGGTAACTGGAGCAGCGCTGCTGTGGCGACCCTTGCACGGACTGATGACCTAGTTGGACGCATCTTTCTGCGGGTGACGTGAGGGTGACCGACCCCCAACACATGGCCTGCCGGGAGTGTAAGACGAGCTAGTGGCCAGGACCTGTCCTCCTCCCGCCCATCGTGTTCCTGGCTGCTCCTCTCCTCGTCTTCCTACCTTGGCTCACTCGGTCGGCTCGACCCTCCCTCCCTCCTGCGGAGTGTTGATTGTCGGCCTGGGTTTTATTTACTGTCCATAGAGAAAGGACGGAGGTGCAATGAACTGCTGGTTAACGACGCTCTTCGAAGGCTTTTCTCTCAAGTTCTCTGGAAGTATCACAGCTCGACTGACTGACTAACCGGTTACCGCACATCCTCAGACGGTCCTTCTGATGTTTCCAGGTCGTAAGGTGAGAAGCCTGGACACAAGACGCTAACGCCTCCGTCACCTGTATCCTTGCTTCGGTGTGAGGTTATGTTCCATAGTCTCTCATCTTTCAGTCCAGTAAGAACTCATGATAGGCTGCATGTTAAAAGATCAGACCTTCCTCCATTATTTCCCACGTGTATAATGTTATTTTATTCCAGTCTGCGCGGAAGGGATCATAAAACTTTTACTCCAGTGTGGAATTTAGGCCAGATGTGTTGCGGATATCAAGGATTGTATATGTGTTCGAAGGACCTAAAGATGTACTGGGAGGAGGAAATTACCTTCGAAGAGATATTGCCATGTATGGCTAGCCTAGTAGCGCGTGGCGCTTACCGTACTGTTTGCTTCTTGTACTATTCTGTTACCCTCTGGTGAGTTGCACGGGTCCATCTGTCCTCAGGCCCGACGGTAATACCACGCTGTCTACGAGAAGAGATGTGAGGCGGGGGTTAGGCTAGGCTAGGCTGGTCTGGTCAGGGCTGGAGGCACCACGGTGTAAAAACTGACCCAGTGCCGCACGAGCCAGTAACCACCTGACCAGATCATCTTCACCTTCAGCCCTTTAACTGGACTGCGGGAGATGATGTTCGTGTGGGACCCGAGTCCCCTGCACTGTTTGTTCCTTTACGTGTATGTTGCTCTGGTGTCTGGAGACTCAACGTTATAACTCGGACTGTTGTTACACATAGTTGCAAAATTAACCTCCTTCTCCTACTCCAAAGTCTGCCCAGATTACTGGGCCGAGTCTGAGAAGTCCAATAGGTGCAACGCTGGCATATGATATATATGTATGTATATATATATATATATATATATATATATATATATATATATATATATATATATATATATATATA
>JAYMFT010020753.1:0-16434 GCA_038088735.1 Panulirus argus
TATATATATATATATATATATATATATATATATATATATATATATATATATATATATATATATATATATCCCATATGGGCTCCTTTTAGTTGTTCTCTATACACCCTGTAAATGATCCATACCCATTTTCTCTGCAGTTTCTGCAGTTTCGCCAGCCTTGAAGTTTGATGAGATTCAAAAATATTCTAGCGTGGAGAGGTGTTGTGAACAGTTTGTTTCTCTCGCCTTCAGAGTTCGCAGGAGCCGACGTACCCTACTCTTTCACGAGTCAGCCGTGGCCTTATGGTGGCGGACGGGAATGCATTATCGATCTCATCTCCGATCCTGATGATGTTTGTTCGTGATCGATATTCTGTAGTGTGTTAGTATGTATCTTGCCTTCTCGCAGAATGCGGTAGAAAATTTGACTGACGTCTGTCATTGCCTCCTCCTGATATTTATGCTTTTTTTCGTTACCATCTGCAAATGAAGATACGAAAAGTTGGTTTATGTTTGCCTGTATAATGGTACTGTGAAAAGCAACAGAAATGCAAGTACGGTCGTCTGGGGAAGAGAGCATTTTTCCGTTTGCTTAAAGGCACCAGAAACCACTTTAACAATGATGTGCTATCTCCAAATATTTCTTACATTTTTACGCATTTTGAGTGTTGTGACGCCATAGTCTTCACTTTTGTTGAAAGATTTGCTTGCAGTCCTTGTGTATTACACCAACTGTGTTTATTTTTCTCCAGTAATGATATTTTAAAGCATATACAACCTTTAGAGTAGAACACTAGCTTATATACCAGCATCATTTCTCAAGTTTTGTGATTACGAATGAATCCATTATAAGTAATTGCCCCGGTTTTGATGGAGATGTCATGGACCCTTCATCAGAGAACTGAAAATCTAGAGAAAGAGTATCTTCAAAATGTACCTGACCATCCAGGTTAACGCAGTGCAACTGGCCGCTGCTTTGAATACCTTGGTGAAAAAAAAAAATACGAAATAAACATTTCAGCTATTTCGCACACCGACATGTGAAAGTACATAGAGCAGCCTCCAGAAACGAGTTTTTTTATTGTCTTCAACTGGCACGATGGTGAGTTTGAAATTGGGATATTAGAATGTCTTCCTGATTTGTAAAATACTCAAGGTTATATTGCTACAAGAAAGAAAGTAGTCCAAGTTTTTGACATGGAAATGCCGGATAATGAACCCCGCTTTATACATTACATTGTTCACCAAATCATTGAATAGCTAGTAAGTATTCTGTGGATTGTTTGTCCTTACATGGAAATATGTATGTTTCATTGTCCTTCGGGATTGTACTGTCCTTGTGCTTTTAAACAATTTTGGTTTTAGGCGGTGAAATCATAATATTTGGCAGGATATTACATGGTATGACCTTGTGTGAGAGAGAGAGAGAGAGAGAGGTGATGATGTTTGTCTTAATGAATGTTAATGCGAGTGAGATGGTGGTGTGTTTTTCGCATTATAAATTTTGACGTTAACTGTGTGTGTGTTGTGATGGTGCAGGGTGGATCTGGAGCCGACGGAGGGTCGCTACGATCTGAACATCAGCCGGGCCATGTATGAGCGAGACAACGGCATGTTCGAGTGCCGATTCAAGGAGGCGGGCACGGGGTCCAACCTGCACACCACCACCGTCAACCTGACGGTGCTCATCCCGCCCGGCAGTCCCAGGGTCAACCCGGAAGCTCCCACCGCCACTGAGGGACAGTCCATAGACCTAGTCTGCTCCTCCCAGGGCGGCTCTCCGGATCCCCAGATCATGTAAGTACCACTAATGCTTATGCTTATTGAGTTTACGTACATGGGTCTTTAATATTACGTAACCCTAGCAATATATTTATGGGCCTCCAGAGCTCAGAGGCCAGAATGCACAAGAGCGGAGCAGGGCCCATAAATACGCCGCTCTTGTGGCAGAAATAAAATAATCCGTCTTTTCCGGCCATTGACCGCCTAAGGTACCTTCTTGCTCACGATGTTACCTCTTGGAGGCGGTCTGATATCAGGACCTAACGTAATAACGTAATGAAATCAGTACTGTTGCAGTTGTATTGTACAAGTGTGTCAACACAAGCAGGTAATTACTTTCTCACATAACACTTCCCTTGAAGCCCCAGCACACATCTTCATCAGCACAGCCTCAGTTACACCAGCACACACCCATATCAACACAGCCTTTGATACCCGAACGCATACCCACATCAACAGCCTTTGATACCCCAGCACATGTTCACATCAACACAGCCTCTGATTCCCAGCACATCCACAACATAGCCTCAGAAACCCAAGCACACACCAACATCCACATTAACATAGCCCCAGCAGATACCCCAGCACACACCATCACCAGCATAGCTCCAATTACCCAAGAACACTCTCAGGTCAACATAGCCTTAGATACCCCAGCACACACCCACATCACTGCAGCTTTTGTTACCTCAGAACTCCCCCCCATCAACACATCCTGTGATACCCTAGCACATATCCACATCAACATAACTTCAGACACTCCCTCACACACCCACATCAACAAGTCCCAGATACTCCAGCACACACTCATGTCAATGTAGCTCCAGATACTTTATCACACACCCATGTCAACACAGTCTCATATACCCCAGCACACCTCCACATGAACACAACCTCAGATAACCCAACACATACCCCCATCAAAACAGTTATAGATATCCCTGCACATTGGTTGGTATAACCACAGGTACCACTACACAAGCTTTCTTCATGATAGACCACATACTTCCATCACGATAGCTAGAGAACCCACAACACACATCCACATCTTCGTCATAAGTAATGTAGCACATGCATCAACAAAGCCACAGATAACTCCAGCACTCATTTTAACATGGCACATAAAACCCAACACACTGTTATGGCAGCATAGCCACTGATACCTTGGTACATACTAGAGCCTTTCAGCCACTTTCATCAGCAAGAACAGTGGTGCCTTGTGAGGCATGCAGTCTCTGAACTGGGAAAGAGGAAGGACTAGTTGCTTTCATGTAGTGTTGCAATATTGGATGAGAAGTAGTTTATTTTTCAAAAGGATAGGAGATTCATAATTTCACTCCAACTGGAGATTAATAATCACATTTCCATATTACAGTATTTTGTTTTTAAAACTGAATCATTAATCATATTAGATGTAAATTTTCAAGTAATGAGGGGGGTTACGGTTTTGTTTCTTGTACAGTATTTCTTAGAAATATTGAAAGTTAGAATATTATCTCTAATAAATTGAGGGTAACAAGAATAGGCTTCAGAAACTAATGACCTATCTCCTTAAAACTCTTAAATAGCAACCAGGCAGATGATCAAAATCCTTGTTAATAATGTGCCATTCAAAATTGAATTGATAGAGCTGAATGATATATAGGAATAAAGAGCATTGGAAAAATCTTAATTCTTTTTTGTTCCTTCAGCTGGTACCGGTCTGGGTCTGAACAGAAGCTCTACAGTGTACTAAAGCCTGGTGGTGGGAGAGATTTCCCCACCACCTCTGTGCTGACCATTAACCCTGGCAAGGATGATGATGGTGCACAGTACCGCTGTGTTGTGTGGAATAGAGCACTCACAGACTCTGAAAAGATGGAGTCCACCGTCACTCTAAGTGTTAACTGTATGTATTGATAAACTGTTACCACTGTTTGATGATAAACTGTTACCACTGTTTGATGAACTGTTAATGTTTTAAAGTAAAAATAAAATATCATGCATACACTTGAGATTTTATGAATTGCCATATGTTCAGTGCCTTTATGACTGACTAACATATATATTGTTCTCATTCATTATTAGTATTTTGTCAGTGTCTAATGTGCTCATATCATACTGGTAAGCAGGATATGCTGTACGTTTCCAATTCACTCTCCTATGCTTGCATGTCTTGTTAACTACCCTGTCACTGTTTGTATGCCCTCAATCATTTTTTCCTTTTTACATCTGTTTTTGTATTCCGTGACCCATATTTTCATCTCGCTAATGTAAGGTCTCACAGATACTCTTGACAACCATCCTTTCTTTGTGCCTGTGTTATTTCCATTATTACTGAGCAGTCATTACTTGATTAATACTTGTTCTGTGTGTGCTGGTTTATCACAGCATCTTCATAGCATACTCTGATTTTTTTTTTTTTTTTTTTTTTTTTTTTTTTTTTTTCCCCACAGCTAAGTCTCAGAATGTTTATCTTCTCTGCATGCCTGTGATACAGTGGAACAGGTTGAGCCATTCATTCTAACAAATCCCTTCCCCACTTTCAACTTTCCCAAGATATTAAGGAGGATGCCTCCTTACATTAGCGTATGGTACTGGAGTCTTCTCTTCTCTGTCTTCACTAAAATTCTGAACCTTCTTTGAACCTAAAATTGGAGCTATAAGCAATTCATTGTTAAGAAAATATGGCTAGGTTGAGAATTGCCCTTGTAGAATCATCTGGTCCTGCACCTGCGATAGCCAGTAATACTGTGCCAAGTGCAAGGTCAACTCTCATCCCATGGTTTGAGTATAAGTCATTACCACAGTTGTGTGGCATCATGGGACACCTGAATTAACCTCATCTTCATAGCTTTGACTTGGGCTTTTGATAGCCAGCTTTGTCCTTGGATACCTATAACATCCCTCCCTCCACTTTGTACTGTAGAAACATTTTCAACAAGCAGATTTCTTTCCAAATTTAATTCTTAAAACTTCTTAGAGCCATCTCTTTCATACTGCAACAAATGTTGTGTTTTCAAAGTCTTGTAATGTATGTGTGTATTCAAATACATTTCACATTTTTCTTCCCTCGCCTTCCTGTTGTTGTCTTTCATTTCTTGCATACTGTATCCACATACTTAATGAGATATCCCTTCATGACTTCTTTGCACAGTGGCAGTGTCATAACCAATGAAGTTGGGAAGTTCTGTTACTGCATTATGGGCTCAGAACTGGGAAAAGTTTTGAAATTCAGTTCTTCTGGAGTATCTAAGTTTCACTGTGCAGTCTCGTGGTGACCTTATTAATACATCATTAGGGGTGAAACAGAAGAGGAAGGTGTTGCCTTACTCCATCAAGGCAATAGTAGTTGTATTTTTTAAAAACAGACAAATACTTGAGGTTTGCTGGGGTTTTAGTTTCTTTGGACAGTTTGGGAGCCCTGCAATTGAGGGTGATGCACAAAAGGCTTAGAAGTGGCATTAGAGTCTACCACTTATGCTGGGGAGTAAATTGGACAAGCAGTTGAGGGAGATGATGTTGAATGTAAATGGGATGACTGGTAAAAGGATGGTGCTTGTCGAGAAATTTAAAAGTTATAGTTTGGAAGTGCTGGGTTTTAGGAAACCTGTATCCTTGGGCAGGGTATGTAGAGTGAAAATGGAAATGAAGAATGCAAGTTATGGGAGGGTTATGAAAGGAGTGGTATGGATGGAAATGAATGAAAATTATCAGGAAAGAGGGAAGGGATATGCAATTGTGATATCACCAAGAGTATGGGAGGGTGTTACAGAACACGAATGGAATGGATCGGGAATAGTTCGGGTGAAAGGAAAGATTGGCTTTGTGAATTATGCATGGGTAAGTGTGTATGTGCCTGTGAATATGAAGACTATGCAAGGCAAGGATGAAATGAAGCATTTCTGAGGAAATTTGAGTAACTGTATAATTGGTTTTGAAATAGAGAGAAAGGTGGTTGTGATTGGTAATATGAATGCAAAGGTGGGATGTGATGAAATTGGAGAGATAGCTGTTAAGAGGTGTGTGCATGAAGTAAATAAGAATGGAAGATATCATGTAGAGGTCTGTGCTGAAAGCGTTTTTTTTTTTTTTTTTTTTTTTTTTTTTTTTTTTTTTTTGCAAACACCTGTTTTCACCATAAGATGATCCATAGGCATATGTTGATGAGAAATGGTGGAAGAGAAGAGCAAAAGGGTTTGATTGTGGCAGCGGATGAAATGTTGAGAAAGGCTGTGCTGGGTGCTAGAGTTTTGAGAGGATTCTTTGAAGACTGACCATTTCAACATTCTTGTACGGGTAAGGATCAGGGAGAAGTGGAGTTCTTGTGTACAGAAGAATTGAGAAGGTAAAGTGTGGGGAAGTGACACAATGAATCAAAAAGAACGCAAAGAGGAGTGTGAAAGAAGTGTGACCAAAAGTTTATATGGATGAACTGTCAATGAAGGGATGCAGTCATGTGTGAATGAGGTATTTAGAATATTTAGAGAAAGACTGTTAAAGATCATAGAATTAGTGATTGGATACAAGATCTTAAGATGTAGGAATAAAAAGGGAAATGTATGGTGGACAGATGAGATTAGAAATGTTGTGGAAGAGAAGAAGAGGGCATATGGTAGATTGTTCGAAAGGAAGTTACGCAAAGAAGGAGGGAAGAATATAAGATGTATAAGCAGAATGTTAAGAAATTGACAGAGGAAAGCAAATAAAGAGTTGATCAAGACTTTGGAAGAAAGTTGAATGAAAAATGTAGTTAAAATAAGAAATTGTACTGGGAGGAGGTGAAAAAGAGGTGGATGCAGGAGTAGAAATATTAATGTGATAAGTAAGGAAGGATAATTCTTGAATCAAAAGGAAAGTGAAAGGAAGATGGAAAGAGTATTTTGAACTGGTGAATGTGGGAGAAGGTAAGGCAGCAGTTGTTACATGTATGGGTATGGAGGATGGAAGGACAAGATACAAGTGCAAGGGCCTACATAGCAAGAATGGAAGTGAAAAGGGCAATAATGAAGCTGAAGGTAGGAAAGGCACTTGGAGTGGATGGGATTATGGCTGAAATGCTGAAGTATGAAGGAGAAAGTATAACAGAATGGATGCACTTGACATGTAATTTAGCATGGAAACAAGGTTGTGCCTGGGGATTGGGTGAAAGCTGTTATGGTATCTTTATTCAAAGGAAGAGGTGATAAGGATGTATGTAGCAATTTTAGGGGAATAAGTTTAAGTATACTAGGAAAAGTGCATGCAAGAGTGTTGATTGATAGAGTGATGGAAGTTACTAAATGCAGAACAAGTGAGGAGCAAGGAGGTTTTAGGAAAGGTAAGGGATATGTGAATCAGATATTTGTAGGGAAAGTGATGATGGAAAAGTATCTAGCTAAAGGTGTGAAGCTGTGTGTGTTTTTTTGTAAAGCTTATGACAGAGTAGAGTGGAATGTTTTATTGGATATGTTAAGGATATGTGGGGTATGGGGACAATTGTTGGATGACTTGAAAGCCTTCTATAGAGTAACAAATGTTTGTGTAAGAGTGAATGGAAAGTTGGGCAAAAGTTTCAGTATACATGTGGGTGGAAAGCATGGCTGTGTGATGTCACTGTGACTTTTTAACATACGTATGGATGGAGTGGTAAGAGGGGTGGAAGCAAAACTAGGGAAAGGGGATTGTTTTGATGGAGTATGGCTGTGAGGTATAATGGCTAGTTACAAGCTTGTTTGTGGATGATATTGTGTTGTTTGCTGACAGTGAAAAGGATTTGCAGAAGGTGGTAAGTGTGTTTTATGATGTGTGTAAGCATAGGCGATTGAAGACAAAAGCATGTAAAAGTAAAGTATTGTTGTTTGAAAGGAAACAGAGTGAAAGTATAGATTTTGTAAAACCCAATAGAGTGAAAGAAGAAAGTGTTCTAAAATTGTGTTTTTGATATGGAGGAGAAAGACTGGAAGAGGTAAGATAATTTAAGTGTTTAGGAGCTGTCTTGGGTAAGTCTGATGTGATGGAAGGAGAGTTAAGGGAAAGAGCAGTACAGGGTAGAAGAGTTACTGGGTCCCATAATAGATTAATGAAGAGCAGAGGTGTAAGTATGGAAATGAATAAAAAAGGATTAAGGGATGGCATAGTCCTCCTGACCCTGACCTCTGCAGCAAAAATATGGACAGAAATGAGTCACAGAGGCCAAGAATCCAGGCTCTGGAAATGAGCTGTTTGAAAGGAGCATGTGGTATGACTAGATGGAATGAAAAAAGAAATGATGGGTTGTATAGATGTGGTATGGCAAGGAATGAAAAGGGAATGAATTGTGGAGTGGAAGAGTGGGTGAAACGTAATACTTTGAGGTGGTTTGAGCATGTGTATCTATCTATTTGTATCTTTGATGCCTGTTCCCTTCAGGAGCTCCCTTAAGGGGGTGGCCACAGCAATAGAGTCTCCATAACTAGTGAACTCCTCTGTTGCTCCTTAACCTTTTATGCCTCACCCTTAACAGGCCACTTCCAGAGGGCCAGTCTAGTGCAGTGTTTGCAGAGGCTCCTGAGTAATGTTCCTATTGACTACTTCTACCTAATGTTTCTACCTAGTGTTGTAAAGAACACAAGACTGGAAGTCCATAAAGAGAGTTAAAGGGGTTGGTTTGAGAGGAAGACTGCCTGTTACATGAGGAAATAGAGTGGAAGAGTACTGGAGGGAGAGAATTGATGAAAGAATGCATGTAATGGTAATGCTAAGGAGACCTATAAGGACAGGGACAAGTGGGCATTCTTTTGCTATGGCCACCCCCTTGATGGGAGTTCCTGGAGGGAACGGGCATCAGAGATATAGACAGATAGATTTCATTTTGGTAATTTTTTCCTTTAAATAGAAGTGCAGTTCATCAAACCCTTTAGTTTACTATCTGTATTCAGTGCATTAACTTATTACATGAAAATTTTAATGTACCAGCATCTGAACAGCTTTTTGTTTCTCGTAATAGCCTCGGTATTTTCAGGCTTTTACTGTGTTGACTGTTTTTCTTCTTCACACTTGATATTACTAAGTTTTCATTTTGATTTCCTATTTACCTTTTCTTAGACCTGTTGTAGGTTTTATGGCTTTAAGTCGAACATATACATTCAAGCAAATAAAAAGAAGAGTATACATGCCTACAATTAACTTGATTTTTTTTTTTCTAGATTACCCAAGAATTTCCATTGGACCTGCTAACCCTCTGCGAGTTGAGTTAGACCGGTCAGCCACTTTGACATGCTCTGCAGATGCCAAACCTCCTGTTAGTAATGTGCGTTGGACTCGTGGTGGACGTTTCATTGGCACTCTCAATACACTTATCAAAGATCGGGTTACTCTGGATGATGCTGGTCGATATGTCTGCCAGGCTGACAATGGATTAGGCCGTCTACGTGAGGCAGAAGTAACATTAGATGTTTTATATGGGCCACGAGTTTCAGTAATCTCCAGTAAAGATGCAGATGAAGGTGAAGATATTGTAATCACTTGTAATGTGACTGCAAACCCAACCCCAGTTACCATTGAGTGGCTTAAAGAAGGAGATGATTCGTTCCGTCAGAGTGGCATAGATAGTCTACGGCTAAACCATGTGTCTGCAGTTAATCAGGGTAACTATATTTGTCGGGCTGTCAATATACTCACTCCAACCGGTGGAGAACCTAGTGATCGTGTTGGCAATGCTACTGTAGCTGTAAGGGTGCGACATGCTCCAGGGAAGACTTACATCACTCCAGCTGAACCTATTGCAGTACAGGGTGAGCAGTCCACTCTAACCTGTGGTGCTGATCCTCCTGGCTGGCCCATGCCTACATACCGTTGGTGGCGTCATGACTCTGATGCAACCCTTACTCTAGGAGCCAATTACACCATTCCTCGGGCCTCCCTTACAGATGAAGGTACATACTACTGCCAGCCATCCAACCGCTTGGGCAAGGGAACCCCTGCTTCAGTACGTGTTCGTGTTTACCAGCCTCCACGGATCTTAGAGAAATTGCCAGAGACTGCCATTCACCGAATTGGTGAAACAGACCTGAGTCTTACTTGTCGTGCTCAAGGCAAGCCACAGCCTTCAATCCGTTGGTTGAAAGATGGGGTAGAGATAAACCCAGTTGATGGTTTCTATGATATCTTGGTTGAACAATCATCAATAGGCCAGAATGCAGCACATACAGTTCAGTCCTCACTACAGTTCAGAGGTTCTCGACGGATCAATGACAATCAGTTGTTACCCACTGATCGGGGTACATACCAGTGTGTTTTCAAGAATGGTGTACTAGAAGTATCCAGTTCTCAGCTTCTCAGAGTGGAACGTAAGTTATTAATCATGTCATTTGTTAATTTCATTATTTAATTTT
The DNA here is from genome assembly GCA_038088735.1 of Panulirus argus. NCBI lineage: Eukaryota > Metazoa > Arthropoda > Malacostraca > Decapoda > Palinuridae > Panulirus > Panulirus argus. The sequence continues at coordinate 10,095 of JAYMFT010020753.1, forward strand.
ATAACATTCTTAATTACTATATTTATATACTGTGTATTAATAATACTGTGTTTTAATGAACATTTTTTTTTCTTTTTTTTTTTCTTTCAGACTCTCCAATTACAGTTCACAAAGCCAACAAAGTAGCATTTGATCTTGGTGAAGATGCTCAACTTGAGTGCCGTATGCAGGCTTATCCAGAACCTAAGTTCCAGTGGACACTTGGACCAAACTTTGTTGAACCTGGTGGTGCCCACTATGCCATAAATGATACAGCTTTGCCAGATGATGTATATGCATCTGTCCTAACTGTGCGAGGAGTAACAGAGGCCGACTATGGCCGCTATGTATGCAAAGGTACAAACAGCAGAGGTGATCACAAGACACTCATCACTTTGCAAGAAAAAGGACGCCCTGAACATCCAACTAATCTTGAAGTTATTAACCAGGGTACAAACTTCATTGAATTGGCTTGGGATGAGAGTTTCAATGGTGGTTTTGCAGACACAATCTTTTATGTGAGAGCAGAAACTATGTCTGGAGAGAGAATAAGTCATGATTGTCAAACCCATAATCCTTGTGTTATTGAGCGCCTTCCACAGCAGACAGCATTTAAATTACAAGTCAAAGCAAGCAACATCATGGGAGACAGTGACTTCTCTGACCCTCTGGAGGCAATGACTTTTGTCGATGTAGATAGTATTCCAAAGCCTGAAGAAGTTTATTTTGAGAAGACTGGAAATAAGTTAAGCTTCAGAGTACTGCAGACAGAGTTGATGTTACAGGGTCAAGTTGAAACTCGTGGAGCTGACAGTGATGAATGGACTAAATTGGATATGCTTATTCCTATAAGCACTGATAGTCATGACCCTGATGAGGTAGCCTTAGGAGAGGAAGTGCCAGATGAAGTTAGAATCAGGTTCTGCTCTATCTTTGTTGAAAGCAGTTGTGGAAAATATCGTGTTGCTACAAAAGGTGAGTTAGTTTACTTTCATGAAAAGCTATACTACATGTTTATAGGTCAGTTTTTACTGGGATGTACCTGAAGTTATAATGCTGTAATATTTCTGACATAATGGAATAGTTAATCACCCATTTATGCAAGATTTGAGTTCATGTTGAACAGTGTAAAAGAGTAGGGATGGCTGTTTTACTCACACTCAATTTATTACCTGTTTCTATCAACAGTTGATTACCTGCCAACAGTCCCGCACCAATCCGTGTCAATGCGGTACATGGTGGCAATCATCGTCGGTTGTGTTGTGGTTGTAGCTCTTGTTGTTCTTGTTTTCATCTGTTGTTGCTGCCGCCGTAGGAATAACAAACTTAAGAACAAAACTGCAGTTATGGAGGTTTCACATCGAGGTGTTGTCACCCAGCAGGTAAGGGGTTTTGATAACCACTTCATCTACTCTTTTCCAAGCTGTTTCACTTAGTGAAAGGAAGAAAGGAGTGGCAGTGAGTTGGAATGAGAGGCAGAAAGAGGTTGAGAGAAAGGGGTTGAAAGTTACAGCAGGAAGATTAAAAGGATTTAAGTTCTCTGGCTACAGTCACTGTATCTCTACTGAGTGGATGGACTCATTTTCAAAATTTAAACTTGTCCAGATTCGTGTGTCCCATTACTCAAACTTTTGTAATACTTTCTCTGTAATGGTTCCTTGTTCTCATGTTTCACTGTGTTTATTTTCCTTCAAATATATTATTGTTAAAACTGCTTTATTTTCCTACTCTATTTATTATTTCATACAAGTGACATCTACTTCAATCATTTGTTGGGTAAATTGACAGTGAATTTGGTATATTTTCAATTGTCTTTTAAACATGCAGGAAACATCATAATATATTCTTGGAAAATACTGGAAGACCTTAACCTACACCTGCTAAAATGACAAACTGAGAATAATATTCCCAAAAGAACAGAGATGTCCAAGAAAATGTTCAGGGAAATAGTATAAATGTCGGTAGTTTATGCCTGCAACCTACTGCAAGCAATCATTTTAGAAAAATGCTGTGATTCCCGTGCATTCCCAAAAAGAACAGAACTGAATTATGTTACATGTATGAGAACAGCAGTTTTATACAAATTGTTATATATGGAGAAGTGCACCACCAAATAGCATTGTAGACTTGGCCACCCCAAACATCAATGTACGGCATATGGAAGTTAATATATGGGAATCATGACTAAAATTTAAATCCTTGCAAGCTTGTGAGGAAGGAAGCCAACTGGAAAGTGAGAAAGAAAAGTTAGAAATTTGATGGCATATGAGGAATGATTTTTAAACTCTTGTAGATATTTATGCCTGAAGAGAGATGATAAACATAGTACAGGCATCATATTTCTTTTTGGGTTCTCTATATTAATAAGCGTTTCCTTCAGGCACCACCACCACCATACTATACAGTTGGTATGGACAACAAAGGTCTGGATGGCTCTATGGATACAGGATTAGATGATCCATCCAAGACTGCTATTTACAGCTCTCAACAGTACCATAACTATGGTCAGAATGGACACGTTAATGCTTCTCAAAATAATAATGGTAAGTGTACAAGATTTTTAAACCCTGTTCTTGAATGAATAGGGAAGATATGATCAACAGATGTAAGCTTGCAGTTGCTTTTTATTAGAGAAGTGTACTGCATTATTAAAATACTCAGATACAGTTGAACTGAACTGATATTATGCTGCATATTATTTGCAGTGTGTGAATATATATCTTTAAATTTTCTTAGCTATGCTTAGATAATATATTTGATATATTTTTGTTGCTGTTACAGTCTTTAACAGCTTACACTTTTTTATTGTTCAGAGGGCATGACAATATGGTCAAATAAGTTTTCTATTGGAGTGTTCCTTGCATTTTAACAGTTTTGAAGAGCGAAATCGGTGAAATATTTACTTGCAAACTATCCCCCCTTGGCCCTGTCCAAAAGGTGGGAAAAACAATATATTGGTTTTCTCCTATTTCAGCTTCAAAGTAAATATTGTAGACTTGTCTATGATTTTGAAAAGGTGTGTCAGAATTTAATATCTTGAATCACAAGTTAGGTATTATACTGTTTGACCTCATTTTATCACTTTACTCTTGAGGATCACCCTCGACACCTGACCTGTGTTATATCTTCCCCTCTTAATCATTCTCGTTTTGTTCCTTCCACATATCTTTCTCCTGGTTCTGCTTCAACTTCTCATTGTTAACTCATTATTAAGCATTTATTGCAAGCAAGGTGCTTTAACACAGAACATGGCTTCTTCATTGGGCATGATGCAAAACATTACACTGGTAAATATGAACAATTATAGTAAATTGCTAGTGCTTTAAACACATTACACTTACAACAAACATGGTGGACTTAGAGTGAAAATGGTACATATGGCTAATATGCTGCACTTGAGCAATTCTTTTTTATGTTTTCAGTGGACTCTATAGTATAATTATTTCCTTTTTTTTCACCTTTGGTCCTTACCTGGTAATAAGTGTTTTACCTTAACCGAATATAAGTACATCACAGGTTGGATTCAAAGCCCAGGAGGGTTGTCTTTCTATAGATATCATTTTTACATGTTTCATTTTTTGCAGGCATGGGATATATGGACAACAGCTACTCTAACTCTAACAATGGTGGCTCAGTCAATTCCCAAGATTCATTGTGGCAAGTGAAGGGTCATGGTGATCCACAGATGACAACTCACATGGCACCACATATGTCCCAGGATTCCAGAGGTTACCAGTATGATCCAATGGTTCATGGGGGTTATGGTATTTCTGGATATGATGACTATTCACACTACCCACCAGCTGGTTACCAGGGACAAGGAATGGTTGATGACTACCCTGGCTCACGAAACAACTATGTTGCCAATGGAGACCCATATGCTGCAGTGCACAAACCTAGGAAGCGTGTTGACCATATTGGTAAGTTTTCAAACTTGTCAAGACATTTGAACATGGCTTATACTGTGCACTGTGCACACTGGGAGATTTTTTTGGGAGGCAGCTTAATGTACTGATATACACTGAAATGAATTGCTTAGATGGAGATAATATATGTAAATATCAATATATGAGGTACTGTTTAATGTCTCCTATACCCCCAGATGGAGGCTGTGATGTCAGTGGCATGCCAGATCCATACATGGAGCACTATGATCAAGGTGGTGCAGAAATTAACCATGATAACAAGCCCCAGATCAGCTTTGATGAATCTCTGGAATCGGGATACTCGACGCCAAATTCCCGCAATCGTCGTATCATTAGGGAAATTATTGTGTGAAGAGGAAAAATGCATGTTATGATGATTTAAGTGAAGGGGTCATTGGAGACGCTCAAGTAGGGTCACTGGATGTGGATATTAGGTGAAATAGGAGGTATGATGATTTGAAGCTTTTGCAGATCCCCAGGTCTGCTCATCTACCTTGCCAGTGAATTGGTCAAGTGGTATTAGTTATGCCACTAATGACCAAATATGTTCATTGTTCATCCCCTCCAACGTGACCCAATGTTTCTGGGCTAAAATCACCATGAACCTAAAAGCAGTGCTGTACTTTCATTATTGGTGTAATTTCTCGTTAACAGATCAATTTGCTCTACATTGACCAAGTTCATATATTTCTGCCTGCTTGCCTGCTTTTGTGAAGACTGCGCAAGACTTGATATGTGGACACGGCTGGCACTGAGAGGAACTGAGGAAGTTTCATCAGCGTCACTCACCAGGCCGGGGCGGTTTTTATTTTCCTTCCTTTCCACCTCCTTCACCTTGAGCCATTAATGAAGATTGGCTATTAAAAGACAAGAAGCTTATGCCGCCCCAATGCTCATGTCTAGTCTGAGTTGCTGAGGATAATGTCAAGAATGATGTATATGTGTTGTGTAGATGAGGTTCCAAGCTGCAAGTCGCGCTAAGTATGGCATGTTTTGGTCAGCTTTGTGCTATGACTGGGTAACATTAATTAAACCAATTCCCTGCTAGCTCACAAATAAAGTATGTGCAAAGAGGAGGGTTTCTGTGATGGAAGCAGAGCTCTCATTAATACAGGTACAAAGCACAAAAGTGAGCACAGAATGTGAAGCTCAATCCTGGTCACAAAGTGATGTGTGTCAGTCTAATTATCACTGCACATGGACTAGAAAAAGTTGAAAACTAATAGCCTGTGTGGATGCTGTGATACTGACCATCTTAGTGCATAACTTGGGTCACATTTCTAAAAATGGGAGAGATATGGTAATGCGAAGAGAAAAGTTGCATGGAAAAGCTTCTTTCATGCAGTCACACATCTTCATATTTTCCCAGATGGAGCTGGAAGGTAATGTCGTGATTCTTTAGTATGACCCAAGTGTTTAGAGTAGCAGCTTGCTGTCGAAACAGGCTTTGTGATCTCAAGTACAAATGGGGCTTTCAGCCTCATTTTCTGTACTTAAATATTTATATTCTGTAACACATTTGTAATTTACCTGTATGTAGAATTGTATTTTTGGACAACAGAGGTAGTGCAATAATTACTTTAATGAGCTCTTACCTCTCATATTTTGTTAAGTTTTTATATTATTTTTCCTCATATGAGTTACATTATTCAGATGACATAGGAAGGAGTGAATGTCTTCCTTATCATTTTTGTAATATAGGTATTTTTTAATTAAAATATTAATTCAAATTGCAGAATTAGAAGATTTGTAATTTTTAAATATCTTTAACATCATTAGATTGTTTAAATATTGGGCATTGTTCCAATGTCAGTGTTTTCAAGTGCTGGCCACTGAGACTTAGAATCTTACACTGTGATGTTACGATCAGTGCAATTTGCATTATTTAATCTAAATAGGATATTTGTTGACTTGGATAAAGTTACCAGTGTCCAAAGGGAGGATGCAGAGTCTCAAGGTTTCATCACCAATAAGTTGCTTTTGTCAGCATATTTTGTAACTTTGATGGTGCATGGCTTGTTACAGTGCAAGACAACATCATAAAAAGTTCTGGTATAAAGTGAAGAAAAGCTTGTTCTTTCTTTTACAAATTTAGCATGCTTATGAAATTTGTTCATGACATAAGAAGGTGTTCCTTTTTCTGTAACAAAAGCCTAATAAGAACTTTTGGGTACAACAAGCACCCCATCACCCATTCTTAATAAACCGCCAATACTAACTTCTTATCCTGTCGCTCATATGTGAATAATTGAGTTAGGTAGAAATTTGTTGGCAAAACTTGAAGATCAGAAAGCATTAAAACTCTTCCATAATGAGGTAGACAATTTAGCATCAAGTTTTGCTTATGAAGACTGCCAACTTTATGCTTTGTTAATTTTTTAATATTCTGTTTTTCAAACCTGATTAATTTGACACTTAAAAATGGAGGTAGTACA
>JAYMFT010020764.1:0-16432 GCA_038088735.1 Panulirus argus
CCCTTACATTACTTACTCGATCAAACCATCTCACACCACATATTGTCCTTAAACATTTCATTTCCAACACATCCACTATCCTCCATACAACTTTATAGCCCATGTATGTGTGTATACCTCTTCTGCGAGGAGTTACGTAAAGGTTAATATAAAACAAAAGTAATTTCTAATTTTAATTAATGAAATAGATACTGGGACAGAGAAGCTGTCATCACAGATACTGAAGAAGCAAAGGCAAACACATGCCCACTCACATCCACATACCCATATGGGTTCATACGGTGGAATCCCTTGCCAGCTAACAGCCTCATGGCACAAGTGATACTCTGGTAGATTTCAAAATACCCACAAATGGGAAACTAAGTAGAAGCTCATCGTGAATACTGGTCTACAGTCCTGGCTGTTTTAATCAAAGGAGAATCTAATTTTTCCTTGGTTTGCATGGGCAACACAGCTTTTCCATGGAATGGGAGTAATGAACAGATAAAGGCTAGTCCACTCATGTGCATCCTGACTTTTAAGCTCATTATAAAATAGTGTCACAGGAGTGGCAATGAATAACCCATTTTGTTTTACATAAGCCACTACTTTAACTGCAGATCCATAAAACATTCATTGGCATAATATAAATATCTGATACACGGCACAATAAACTTTTCAGAAAAATAAATGTACTTTTATCGAATCATTTTTCTCTATCTGGTACGTTTAAATACAAATCTTTTGCATACATGCAAAGTATAACAAATCTATCATTATTATTATATGGCTAAAATTTACTGAAACATTAAAAAACTATTTGTTTTTCCCTATTCAGACAGTTTACTAAGATGCTGTCTAGTTGCTCCCTAGTTGGATAACTGATACATTATACCTTTATGACTGAAATATACATCAATACACAGGTCAAATGTGAGGAAAGAGGTATGCATATTACATGATGTTGTTTCTCTCGGTGACTAATGAAGGTTAATGAGGCAACCTATACTATAAACTGGATACACTTCCAACATATGATTACATTTCCACCCATAACCTTTCTCTCTCCAATGTTTAACATATTTGTGTGTGAGAAAAATGCAACTTTTGTCTTAATTATGACACAGGACAACTGACAACACTATTAGCACTTGATCCAGTATCATGGATTTATGTCATCTGTATTGCTAATCCATAACGATCTACGGTCATCTGTAATCTGAAGATAATTAAGGCCTTTCCCATGCATCACAGTCACCAACATTATTGTCACTGCTTGCCACTGACCTGTATTACAAAAGTCCATTGCTAATTGTAATAACATATTTCAACTTCATAAGATTACCCATTACCCGGGAATTAAACCTTTAAGTCTTCCCATATACAAGATCTTAGCATTGTATCTCACATTAAGAGTTCTGCCACAATGAACGCCATGGGAGATAAAATTATGTGAAAAAAAGTTAGATACACATTGCCAACCATCAGTAACTCTGATGTAACCTACATTAGGATGAAACATTTCATGTTTCTTCATAATACTAGCAAGCTTGTTTTACCTCTGATCCAGCCACACGGCCAATAAGAACCTATTTCCCTTCTTCGGAATGTATTTGGGATCCATGCCCAAACTGACAGTCAGGCAAAACACAGCCTTGTATTGATAAACATATCCATGCTGTATGGGACACAGATTGATGTGTAATTCTACAACTAATGTATATTAGAAAATCTAGTTCGTGGAATGATGCAAATACAACCATCCACGGAGTATTTTGCCAAGCATAATAAACATTGATGGAAATTTTGTGTAAGATTCTTCTATAAGATGCAATTCTCTACAAGACCTTACATATGATAAAGCATGGGAAATAGCATGTGTGTCTCTGCCTCAGGTTTGGAATGAATCATGGCTTGATTTCACTTAATGACATTTAAACTTTCACTGATTTGATGGGTAAGCGATGTCGAGAAAAAATGAATTAAATATATATATATATATATATACTGACATTTCATACCTCTTTCTCTACAACAAAACACTTTGCCAATGAACTGCAACCTGTAAATTAAACCACATACACACACACATTCTGCGTGCCATAAAAGGCGACTAAAAGGGGAGGGAGCAAGAGGCTGGAAATCCTCCCCTCCTGTTTTCACTTTTCCAAAAGAAGGAACAGAGAAGGGGGCCAAGTGAGGATTTTTTCCTCTACGGCTCAGTCCTCTGTTCTTAATGCAACCTCGCTAACGCAGGAAATGGCGAAAGTGTATGAAAAAAAAAAAATATATATGTGTGTGTGTGTGTGTGTATTAAACCTGAAGTGCTACCTGACCAAAAACAATAATAAGCAACAATATGGTAAAAGAAGTAACATATGAAAGCTATTGCCAGTTTTCACAGGCTATTATGGGTGACTATGGGAGCAACAAACTTACTGATCACTGGCCTGAGTATCTAAATGTACGAATATACAGACTATATCCTGAATATTCTATTCATTGGCAAGAAGTTTCATGCAGTGCTCACAATTGACATTCCTTTCAGTATCTTGGGGTGTTAACATACTCCAAAGGTTAAGAACAATGCTTCATTACAAAAAAAAAAAGATGAAAATCAATAAAATCAATTACTAATTAAGCTTACGCCCAAAATACCATTTGTCCTCAAGCGGCATACACAATGTGCTGATGGCACATCTCTGATTCAAATTATTTATATTTCTTGTACAGTAGAACTTGATAATTTTTGTACTGTAATACACTAATATTAATGAGAGTGATGATAGTACATTACATATATTTGACTCCAGAAAGCAATCTTATGAATTACTTGGACCTATTAAACCAACCAGCACTTCAGAAATAATGCACAGCTTAATTTATACTTAATTTGTAGAATTTTTCATAAAGTTTTCATCTTTAATGAAGATACCTGTAATACATTCAAAAACTCTCATACTTAGAAAAGAAAATATACTTACAACTGCCCCAGAACCTCTTTCTAAGAAAGGGTCCCTGTGCCACCCATGACTACCTTCAAGGCTGTACAATTTCCAGTACCTGGGAAATGATGGACTCCTCTGAAGTGGAAAGTTCCGTGATGAGATGGTATTCCCAATGATAAAGCCTCACCAAAGGTGACTTTTAACTCATGGAGCAACCTTGTGCAGGTGGAGCATAGTACCTTTACCCTCCTACTCCTTTAGCATTCACAAAACTAGCAACATCAACCAAGTTGGATCAATGGTCAAGGAGTGTGTGATGTGTAGATGTCTTTCTTGGGTATGTAAGAGGAGAAATTATTCAGTTTCTTCAGTATGGATCTTATATACTGTGCATGAAGAATATTGTCGTATGTTGAATCAGTGTTTGCAATATCAGAGATGGGTGGTGTCCAAATTGCTGACGAGAAAGGGTAACATAAATCTTATTTACGCTGGCCATCTCATTAATGCAATGTTATACATTTACCATAACCTAAGCCAGGTGCCCAGTTCAACAATCAATCCCAAGAGGGGGATGAATGGCTGGGTTGACTGTGGACCGACAGCTGCAGTCAGGAATCAAACCTATACACTTTACTGCGGGCAGCCTGTTAATGTGGTAGTCAGCAACACTAACCATTACACCACAGAGGTCCACAACGAGTGTGCTTTCAGATGGGTGTATGCCTGATAGAGTGGGATTTAAGACTGGGTTGTGTGTGGGGCTGTTTAGTGCTTCTTCAGTTATTCTGGTGTGCATGTGTTTTGTCAGGAGAGTGTTTCTTGGAGAAAGTGGGACCCATAAAAATGGACAGCTGAAGTACAGGCATAGGTCTTTTTATTTCTACGTAAGGATTGGTGTTTGATTGTGGAGTGCTTTGAATAGTAAAAGTCTAGGGTTGATACAAAGAAATGAGTGCTTGCCATATTGAAGTGAGATTGTATCGGATGTATTTATGTTTAACTGCGTAGTTGATGAATGTTTGTGGCTGCTAGGCAGTCAGCAATTGCTCTGAGTGTGGTTGTCAGAAAGCCAACGATCATTCTGAGTAACCCCAACTTCAAAGTACAACTGTTGGATAATCTAAAGAATTTGGAGCCACCCGCTCTTATTTAATTGTGTTATTGCTGCAAATATAAACATGACAATACTTTTTTAACATGAATAAAGAAAATACAAATTAGTGAAATTCTCGTTCATATTTCTCTTGAATGTTTAAATGAGAGGATGTAAAATTTTATGGAAAATTTAACAAAGTAAGTTCACCTGTCACTAAAAAATGGTTTAAAGCTGTCAGCTATAGCTGCAAAATATTACAAGTAATGAATGTAGAGGACACAACAGGAAAAACTCATGAGGTGTTGGCAACCTATGTTAAAAAAAATTTTCTCATGGCTATTCAAAATTGGATAATTCAGATCTTTATGAATACTTAACCCATGTGTCAGTTGTGGGTATATGGCACGAACCTTTTAGTCAATAATGTAAACACAGTCCAGTATGGCACAATAAAAATCAACATGGCACAATGATATATAAGTAAATAAATAAATCAACAAATATATATCTAGGGGTCCCTTCTATCTTTTTGTAATTCCTGCAGTGCCCAGGAAGCCAGCCACATTCATTGGTTAAGACCATAAGTAATAGATTGTAGTGATTGTGTGTGTGTGTTTATGTGCAGAGAGTACAAGGCAATTTTGTAGTAAGTGCTTGGTGTCAGAGCTATGGTAATTACATCATGGACATAAAGGGTCCCGGGATGTACTGAATTGTTGTTTATCGTAATGTAGGGATGGGTGATGTCCAAAACAGAGATGGGAAAGTTTGTCTTGTGTTTGTCCAAGGAAAGCACTTTCAGGGGAATGTGTGTCTGGTGGGTTGGAGTAACTGAGTTGAGAGGGAGGCTGTCTAGCATTTTTAAGGCCGTGTTTTTCAGTGGTACATTTGTTTGGGGGTTAGGGGATCTGCAAGTAGCCACTGCTGAAGCGTGGGTCATGGAAAGGCTTTTCACTTCTGGTTATTTATGAATGGTTTGGGCAGGAGGGGCTGTTGCAAAGAATTGAGTTCTGAGCATGTTGTGGTGGAATTGCGGTGGGAGGATCTTTCTTTCATTGTGTAAGTATTGAATAGTTATGGTTGCAATGTCCCTAGCAACTGTCCTGAGTGCTCTATTTTGTGTGCTTTGCAGCTTTGTCACAATTACTTTTGAGAGGGTGGAAGACCAAGTACGCAAGGTATAAATTAGAGGGAAGCAAATTAATTATTTGTGGAGGATGCTAAAAAAGTCTTTTGTTTGTCCAAATCTGGTGTCTGTTCGTGTTCTCAGGGAATTTAGCTTATATGTTTCTTTTGTGTTCATGTAATTGGTGTGAATGGCATGTGTGATGTACATGAATATTATCATAAAATCCTAGGATCTCCCATCCAGGGGCTATTTGCAGTTCCAAGGCCGCATTACACTCACCATGGCAAGGATTGGGCAAACACTTTTTGAAGCAAGAATTTCTTTGATGAGACTGTACTCTCTTTTGACAACAGATAATGACACAGCCTTGCTAGAGATGACTCTTCATTTATGGTGCAACTTCAAGCAGGCAACTGAGGCCATTTATTTGTATGTTGCTGGCACTACTTCATAAATAGGGAACAGAGAATGGGGCCAAGTGAGGATTTTCCCTCTAAGGCTCAGTCCTCTGTTCTTAATGCTGCCTCGCTAAAGCGGGGGTGTGTGTGTGTGTGTGTGTGTGTGTGTGTGTGTGTATATATATATATATATATATATATATAGATACACAGATATAACATGCATCCTCTTACATAAAGCTTAAACTTGGCAACACAAAATCACTAATAAACACCCATGGTCTTGTAAACACTGCGCAATACATGAAGACTATATATGTCATTTACGGTAATTAAAACATACACGAACCCATGCACACCGGATGTGTATGAAAGTAAAACATCTTTGATACCAAGGGCTGCCACATTGTGATGTCAAATGATATGATGAATAACGTACTTCTTTGTCCCATTTGGGTGTTTTTTTTTCTGTACAAAATTCATTATATTTACAAAGCAGATATAGTAAATATTGTGCTGAGAAAAAAATGTGAAAAAGAAAATTCTAGAATCAACTTACAAGTGACAAAACTACAAGTTAGAAGTCATGTTTATGAGGCTGTACCATCATCAGTGTATGGAAAAGCGTACATCATCATCAAGACTTTAACACCCAAAAGAGAGGCACATTTTACCCTACTCTTGTGTGGTGCACTACCTCAATGTTGTGTGGAGCCTCGTCCAAAGATCTTAGTGACAAAAATCATAATATAATTCTTTATTTAAGGGTCCAATGGTGACAAAAATAATAATATGATTTTCTTATGCATAACTGCTGCTCTTCAATGAGGTAGCATCAGGAAAAAAACAAAAAATTGCATGCAGACATTCTCTCCCTGTCATGTGTAATGTACTAAATCAGAAGCTTCCATCCACAGGCAAGCCCCACAGACCATTCTAATTCAATTCCATCTCACGCATGTCTCTCCTCCTCCTCAATGGGTCCTGAAAACCCAAAGTCTCTTTATAGCCTCCCATCTCCTTCTGGTCTCTTTCTTCTCATACCTCCCTCCATCTTGCTCCTCATACCTCCCTCCATCTTGCTCAGCCTCCTCATTAAGTCTGTTTATTGTCACATCTCACTCTTATGGTTAAATTCTTTATGCAATCAATGTCTCACACCACATATTCTCTTCAGACATTTCATTTCCAACATGTTCACTCCCTTCTTTTTTCTTGTATTCAAGGCCCAGGATTCATGTTTATGCACCACTGTCAGGGATACTCTACCCTCAGACATACCCATCTTTGCCCTTAAAGTCACCATCCTCTCTTTCAACTCACTCTTTAATGCACCTAAGTCCTTAGCCTCCTCTTCCACTCTATGACTTACTTTGAACCCCATGGTTCTATCCACTCTCAGGTACATAAAGAACTCCACTTCATTAAGGTCCTCCTCAATCAAATTTCCATCTTGTCCCATCTCCCCGCTGCAGCTTATCTCCTTGCTTGAACCATCACTTTTTTGTAAATATTTATGCTTGCCTTCAGGGTTGAATTTGGGGACCTCCTTCAGTGTAGTAAGTAACCACAGATGCATCATGCCCGAATGCATTTGATCCTCTCCATTAAATGGGAATGGAGTTAATGATGACAGATTCATATATCTTATGAGCAGTAACTTGAATCTTACAGATTTTCTGACTAAGCTTTTACTTGTCATAAAGAAAAAAATAAAAGAAAAATGCATAATACAAACACATATATGAATTCTCCGTATAACCCAAGGAACTTTTCATGGGCCTCCTCCAGCATGAAGGATACGCTACAAACAGTAGCAGTAAAATAATGGACCCCTTTGGAGTGCAATGTTCCTTGAAGAGATTGTACTCCTTTCGTCCATTGACAATTATACACTCCTGCCAAAAGTGACTTTTCAACTTACTGCATGTTCTTGTTACCTTTCTTTATATCTGATCACAGGATTGCTACATATGGGGCTGCGTTGCCAGATCTGATAGTAAAGGCCTATGTGCATGTGCTTATTACAAGACTTTCAATCATATTTCCTATCAAAATGATAGCTCTTTTGTAAACATTTCTAATTCACACAGGACAGCATGTACTTTGGCAAAAATTATCAAACAGTAAGACATAAATTTATCCCTAAGGATAGGGGATGAAGACTTTTAACCACACATCTGCATCATAAAAGATAACCAAGAGGAGTTACTGAGAAGGGAGAATCTTCTCTTTTTGTATTATTACTTTATAAAAGGTGAAAACATAAGTACGACAGAAACATGAGTTTTTCCTTGAAGCCTAATTCCCTTGCAAGTTTTTTTTTTCAAATGTAGTGGTTAGAATACTGATTACTTATTTTTTTTTTCTACATCTTTCCTTTTTTGAACTTCAGCATGTTAATATAAAAACTATTATTTTGTGAAATACAATTCATACAAGCTAGTGCACAGAGTTTGAAAAACATGAAGGGATTTTCTGCTGTAACAAGACCGACCTGCACTGTTTCTAAAAATATCACAGCAATATGATAATGAAAGGCTTAAATTTGAGGATTTAAAATGGATACAGTCCACTTTTTTTGTGTGTTAGGTATCAGATAACAGAAGCATATGGCAATCAGATTCTCACTTATACTGTACGATGCCCCAATGAAAAAAATAATCTTTTCATTTGGAATACTTGTGACTGAAGTTGAGCAGACAAGTTTGCCAATATATTAAACCCCTGGAAATATGTAGTGCACGAAAGCACATGTTAATCAGAGTAGCTTAACTTTCCGAGGAACTGTAGTACTTTACTGGCTTACATTTTAAAAACATCACTTAAGATATATAAAATGGATACCTATGAGAATCCAAAAATAGAATTAATAGATGTTAATGGATATCATTAAAAATGGAATGAATCATGTTATTACATTTCATTCACCAATGATGGATGTAAAAGGAGCTTGTGCCTGTTGTTCACCCTGTACATTTTGCTGGTTTCCATTGAAATATCCAATTTCAACTTTTGTATGGGATACTTATAGCGGAATGAACACACACTTGTAAGTACAGCTAAAAGCTCATTAATCTGGACCACAAGAGGCTGGGGGTAAGACAAAATCACTAAATGTTTAAGAGTATAGAAGTATTTATACATTTTTTTTTTTTACCAGTATAATGAAACTTAATAGATACAGTGAACATTAAAAAAATTAAGTATATATAAATATTAAATTATTGTTATTAAAGCACAGTCCCCACAACTGAAAAAATGTTACCACTGAGTTTTACAGGTGATGTATGGGACTCTGATGCTGTATATGAAAGCAAGATGAACTCACATTAAAAAATACTGTCATTATGGTTTACATACATGCACTTACCAAGATCATAGTTGTGATCAAAATAAGATCACTGAATCTGTCAGTTAAAATGAAAAAGCATCAGCTATGTTATCAGTTGCCAGTGCACCTTCGTGTTTACTTAACTCTAGTTATGCCTTACTTTCCCCTGCCATTTAACCCCGACAAAAATGTGGCTAAGATAAATAACATAAACTTACGTAAAAACTCTAGGAAATTATCTTAGTCAAAATTATCACAAACATCTTAATTGTCTCTAATCCAAAAGATCATGCCTTAACCTTTTCACTGTGGCAGATCTAATATCCACTGTACTCTTACACGATCTGCAGTAAATTCTCTAAAATTCTAAAAAAACAACTACATTGTTTATTTATAAGGATAAACTAGAACACAGTTTTCAAAATCAAAGGATATAAAAATTAACTTAGTGAAACGCTGTTTAAGCATGCTACGTGCCCTCTAACTTCCATTGCCAGGCATATGAAATATGCAACGAGAACTGTCAGGCATACGTATTGAGGTGTGTGGTATTTCTGGAAGTGCTTTTTTCAAGAAAAAATATACTAATGGTTTTCAGTATCACTATCTATTATTCAGTTAGTTTCAGACCTTCACATATTAATACACAAGTTGAAGGAGCATTTTGTTCACACATCCTTGACATTTTCACACAGAGCAATCAATAAATGGAAAAAAATTAGGCTCCAGCATCTGGTAACATATAAGTGGGACGACACCACAAGCATTAATGGCTGTATAATGTTTTGCCTCTAGGCTGAGGTGGGCATTCAAGAACCATGAATGTTTATGCCCCATCTGCTGTGAGCAGATAATAGAATACTATTATGTATATAATCTAGCTGTAGTGAAGAGGCTAAACAATACTACTCCTACATATGTAGGGACTTCAGTAACAGAAAAAGATTAAATAATTATTGCAGCATAAGCAATCATAAAACTAAGGAACCTGAGGCTGTAAAACTGAAAGATATAGGTATTTATAATTTGGTTTTACCTCTAACAGAGCCCTAACGTTCACTCCTGGGTCATTAATATTGTCTCTTGCCACGGTACGCATTTATCTAGTTCTCCTGAGACATTTTCCAGTATAGCCAATACTTTTTCAATGAAAAAACAAATAAAACAATGTCAAAATACATCACACCCATCTCAATAATTCACTTCTAAGTTGTTCCTACATCTATCTTTTATCTGTCACTCTGTATATAATTTACTGTAAAGGAGCTGCACACCTTTAAATAAAGACAACAACTCATGTATCTCGTCAAAGTATAACATCATCAGTCTGGATCCCACATTAATGCATCAGTAGGACAGTTATGGTTATTTCACCTAATCTTATTCATGTACATATACTTTTTTTTTTCAACTTATACCTAAATTCCTTACAAAAATTCTTTAGCTCCAAAACAAATCGTATAAATTTCCACACTTTTTGCTAACAAACCTACTACTTCCTATCATCCAAAAATCACTGAAAATCTGTATGGGGGTCATGATTTCATTCGGTGATCCATATCCTATATATATTCAGTGTTCCTTTACCATATTTCCTGGCAGTCCTCAGCTTTTACCCTTTTCTAAATATCTTCACAGGGTCATTTCTTGTCAGAACTCTGCTAACCCTAGACTGGGATAGAAAGTACACAGTTTTCATGACTTACAAGTGATCTTAGACAAACTCTCTATCAAAAAATTACTTTAAATTATTCTTATTTTCAAGAAAGACAAATTATGACCAGACAGGAAGATTTATGCATCAGTTTTTGAGTACATACTTAGGTTAAGGTTAATAAAGAAGATGATGTAATTTGCCTTCCCATCTGCATGTATAAACACCAGCATGGTTTTTTTCCCATCATTTAAAAACAGATAACGCAGTAGTAATAAGCAACTTATACTGTAATTGCAATTTACTGAGATTATACACACTGGACATATTACATCTTTTAAGTTCAAACTCAAATTCACTTGCATATAACAAAATCAAGAGAGAAATTACATTTTCTATATCAATAAAACCATGAGTTCATTGTTAATGATAATGACTACTATTGGAATCATATGAGAGCATACATTTCATGTGTTATGCCAAAGGAAATACTGAGGTCAACCAAAACATCTGTGACTGATATTTGTGCTAAAGCTAGGGGACTTCAGATGACAAACTGTAGAGCTACTCATATAAGACCATTTCAGAAGAAAATCTGCACTTAATACAGACTTATTCATTAGTCATATGGATGGCAAAATAAATAAAGGAAAAAAGGCAGCAATATCAGGTGAAGATATGGACTGAGCTTAATAACAAACAGCTTATGTTAAGAGTTAATTTGCAGTGCTTTTCATCATGCAAAGCTGCAGTCAGTCATTAGCTAATGTCTAGTTTCATTTGGAGCAAAAATGTATGTCTAAATGCAAATGACTCAAAATAGCTGAGGTTTACATCTAAAATGAAAATTAAGTTCTGTAATAAGATTAGAAATCATATATACGTAATATACATACACTTTTCTTCCTCCCTCTCATTACCTCTGCTGCCATTTACAAAACATGACTGATTTTTATATCACAATGCAGTACATTAAAGGTCTCACACCACTACCCAATATTAAAACAGAACAGCTGCAAAACATTCAGCAATACACTTTGTACTGTAAACTTCAGTATAATATCAGCCTTTACTCATGAAAAAGCCTTGCCTTACGTATCACTAAAAATCATGCCTTACTTAATCTTTTTTTAAAAAAAAAAAGGGGGGGGGGAATCCTATTTGATCCACTTAGGGAGCACCTACAATTCAACCTGCCTGAAACAGGAAAATGTCAGTTTTTCAACAAGATCATGCAACACAGCCCAGAATTAAAATGTAGAAATTTCACACCACCTTGATGTCTTCTAGTATGGCAAAATCATGAAAATGCCACCATAAAATTGGCTTCAAAAACTCAATATGAACTAAAATAGAAATGTTAAATTCTCAAGCCCTTAAGTCACACAGATGTAGTAAATCCTGAAGCAACAATGAAAGTGTATAAAAAGGAATCTACATTTACAAATAAAGAAAAAAAGAAACAATATCCTCATTTATCATGAGAGCCTCTAAGAACAGTCTCTATAAAATGAACTGTGATCTTTTATCTTGCTTCACAAAAAGGAAAGCTTTATGAAACATCTAATGAAAATATACATAATAGCAATAAATATATCTAATAGTAAATCCATGTCTGTGCTAGACACACCTATTCTCACAATTCATTCTATTCCAATCTAGGCCTGAAATCTAGATGTGTCAAAGATATTTCTGGTCATCCCCAATATCTTGAAAATACTTTGGAGCTTTTTAAGAAAAACTATTTAAGGAGAGAAGTGCTTTGACATAACCTAAATGAAAATGTCCTGAATGTCCTTCTCACAACAACTCAAGATGTTTAAACAAAAAACCATATTCCCAAGGGTTTCTAAAGTTAATAAGGAACTACTGAAAAATGGAGAAGGTGTTGAACTTCTTTTAGAATTAAACCTTCTTAGTAGTAAATACTTGCTAGCTCAGAGCCTAGCTGCCATAAATTCTCAAGTAAACAATTTCAATTCTACAAGATTTGAATTTAATCGTTACGACCAAAGGCCTCACACATTCTACAGAAAAATATATCTTATCACAGTCACCAAATTAGTAAATACCACAAAGAATCCTGTGCAAACTCTTAAGTGGCACCAAGAATAATACTTGGTACTGGACACAATGCATCAGTCTCTTTTATAGGTTAAAAAAAAAAAAAAAAAAAAAAAAAAAAAAAAAAAAAAAAAAACCAAAAAAAAAAAAAAAAAAAAAAAAAAAAAAAAAAAAAAAAAAAAAATCCAGATAATTGTAATAATTATCACAGACACTACTGGAAGATATAAGATTTTACGAACACAAAACCCTTTGATAAACATAGATATGAGGGAAATTAGGATTATATGGAATGCGAAAGATACCAACATGTCTGCAAAACAGTAATGGCTATTACACATTGGCATAATTAACAAAGAAAGTCTGCATGTAAACTGAATGGCACCTTACCTTTTAAAAGCTTGCCAGAATCTATTCTTTGGCATCACATTATCAAACAAAATATATTTGCATGTGAGGTATTTGCTGCTTCAAATGGCAGTTTACAATAAGTAACCAGTGTTGGTAACGTGCTCGGCTGTCGAGGATAATTTTTTTGGAATGTCTACAGTCAGGTATAATATAAAATTTGATATAAAGACCAACTATTGCTCTGTAGTACTACTGGACTGGGTAGATGCTTAGCTTATCTCAAACCAAAATAACTTGTGCTGTAAATTTCAAAGGGCAGAAACAGGAAAAATTATAAAATAAAAGATACAAAGAAATAAATTTCAGTTAGATCAAGTAGTCTTTTCATGATTTAACTGTTCAACCACTGTAGTCTGCAATGCCAAATTATCTTCACCCTAACAACAAACAATTTAGTTATTTGGTAAAAAGTCAGGCTGACCTAAAAATTCAATAGGGATAGGTAGAAAGTTTAGCTCAGTTTTCTTAAACCCAATGTGCATTACAACATACATTAGTGTGACGTAACTGAATTGCTACGGAGAGGGCTATCACGTCATACCACATGAAGTTTCTTTATTAATAAAATCCTTTTACAAAATGCAACTGACCAAAAACAAAAACAAAAGAGAAAGGCTATCATTAACCCTTTTGCTGCAGCAGTCTTTATATCCACTGTACACAGCATTTGGGAGATTCTCAAATATTCTAAAAAAACTATCTCCGCAATTTCATTATCATTATTAACTAGAATAAAATTTTCTTTATAAAATGATATACTAATGATCATGGAAACAATCTGCTTACACATGCTACGAGTCCTTAACTTATGCTGCTCCACTGCCAAGCATGTGGGGTATGACAGTTGTAATGTCAAGCATATATAATAAAATGTGTGGTACTTTTGGAAGGATTTTTGTAACAAACAAATCTGATCCCTAAGGGTCCTCAATGCTGGTACCAATTTTCTATATGAATTTCACAGCTTCACAAATTATTCCATAATGAGAGGGTGCTGATCTCCTGTGGGCCCCTCAACATTTTCACACAGAATGAACACGATACTGAAAACATTTAGGCTATAGAGTCTAGTGACAATGTATGGGATGCCACCATAAGCATTCATCACAGTATATTTCTTTTCATTACAGAGGCAAGCATTCCAGGAGTCATGGCAGTAAACTCTCCAGCCGCAAAGGGCAGAAATGAAAATACTGTGTGGTATACATCTCAGCCATAGTGAATGGGTTGAATAATTTGTAGTGACACCTTATTACCCCTAAAAAAGGGCAAAAGTTTATGCAGTTAGCTAATATCTCTTACCATCTCCCCTCCAAAGCATAGCCAATAGAGAAACTTCCATCAGCTCTAACACTTCTAGCCATTCAAAGTTGAGCAAGTGAGGTTAAGATGAATCTTGCTCCTGATACTAAAGAAATTTGAAACATTCTAAATTACTGGTGGATCTGCTCACAAAATACACATTGACAGGTCCTTCACCTAATGAACTACATGTTCATCAATTTTCTGATGTACAAGGCATGCTTACATAGAAATCATTAATATAATTCTGCAACCTCTAGACATACCAATCAACTGTGTAAATGCTTCAACCTTACCTTACCTTCCTGCCCCAGGAATCCCTTCAATC
The DNA here is from genome assembly GCA_038088735.1 of Panulirus argus. Taxonomy (NCBI): domain Eukaryota; kingdom Metazoa; phylum Arthropoda; class Malacostraca; order Decapoda; family Palinuridae; genus Panulirus; species Panulirus argus. The sequence continues at coordinate 14,647 of JAYMFT010020764.1, forward strand.
TACTGTGGAACTCTCATGGTGGTTAAGAAGCCCACTCCATCCGCTGGGCATGACCATATCAACAAGAGCAGTGATGTTGTGTTTATGTCTGTGTGAGGTGAATGCAGAACAATAGAAGGGAAAATTTTCCATGTCTGTGGTATGGGAATTGCATCTTAGACATGAGGGGCCTTATGATGTGATGAATCTGTATTTGTAATTTTGTAGAGATGAATTGTGTCTTGGTTAATTGATTACTTAGAATTTGTACGAGTGCAGAAGAGAAACTATCTCATGTTTAGAGTGTGGTTTCATATTGGTGTACCTCTGGTGGGATGGAGTTTGAGAGAAATTAATCACATTGCTATGTAACCTAATATTAAGGGTTTTAAGCACTGGGTCACTATAAAAATTGGAGTTATGCTATAAGTACATCAATAAGTGCTATGGTTATTACATATATACCTTCATAAATTATGTTTAAGGATGTGTTAAAAGCATTTTAGAAATAGACCTCATCTTAACTCCCTGCCCCAAAACCTCTTTCTTTTGGGGCTCCTGTAGTGCTCAAGAGGCCAAGTTAGAAAAAGTATATATTCTGTATGTGTGTGTGTGTCTGTCTGTGTAGGGGCGCTTCATCAGCAATGTGTGAAACAACTAAAAAGTATGAAAAAAATATATATATGTGTGTGTGTATTATTTATTCATTTATGCATTATACTTGATTGCCATTTCCCATGTCAACGAGGTAGCGCCAGGAAACAGATGAAGAAAGATCCATCCATTCATATATATGTGCACACATATACACATGCATATACATACATACATATACACATCAACATATACACATACATAAATATACACACACATAAACATAAATTCACATGTACACATTCATACTTGCTTGCTTTCATACATTCCTGGTGCCACCCTGCCCCACAGGAAACAGCATCGCCACCCCCTGCACCAGTGAGGTAGTGCCAGGAAACAGACGAAAAAAGGCCACATTCGCTCACACTCAGTCTCTAGTTATCATGTGTAATGCACCGAAACCACAGCTCCCAATCCACATCCAGGCCCCACAGAGCTTTCCATAGTTTACCCCAGATGTTTCACATGCCCTGGTTCTGTCCATTGAAAACAGTATACCACATCGTTCCAATTCATTCTATTTCGCGCATGCCTTTAACCCTCCTGCATGTTCAGGCCCCGATTGCTCAAAATCTTTTTCACTCCATTCTTCCACCTCCAATTTGGTCTCCCACTTATCTTTGTTCCCTCCACCTCTGACACATATATCCTCTTTGTCAACCTTTCCTCACTCATTCATTCGATATGTCCAAACCATTTCAACACACCCTCTTCTGCTCTCTCAACCACACTCTTTTTATTACCAAACATATCTCTTACCCTTACATTACTTACTCAATTAAACCATCTCACACCATATATTTTCCTTAAACATTTCACTTCCAACACAACCACCCTCCTCCATACTACTCTATCTATAGCCTATGCCTCGCAACCATATAATATTGTTGGAGCTACTATTCTTTCAAACACACCCATTTTTGCTTTCCGAGATAATGTTCTCTCCTTCCACACATTCTTCATCACTCCCAGAACCTTCGCCCCCTCCACCACCCAATGACTCACTTCCGCTTCCATGGTTCCATTTGCTGCCAAGTCCACTCCCAGATAACTCAAACACTTCACTTCCTCCGATCTTTCCCCATTCAAACTCACTCCCCAACTAACTCATCCCTCAACCCTGCTGAACCTAATAACCTTGCTCTTATTCACA
>JAYMFT010020774.1:0-16432 GCA_038088735.1 Panulirus argus
TATATATATATATATATATATATATATATATATATATATATATATATATATATATATATATATATACATACATACGTTTCACTATAATCTGAATATAATTTATTCTGACGACTCTGGCACAATAATCCTGACACGTTTCAACAACCAATATTTCATATAAATTCTCCCCATACACCATTAGGCGTCCAGTATATCACACGGGTGCCTGGAACCCACGCCATCAGGTACTCATAACACGGCGTTCAGAGGTTGATGGCCTCGTCTTCTGTGCCATGAGAAGGGTCTCGAACCCGCTTGGTGGAGGACTGGAAACCCTGCTCACTGCTACTACTACCGCCTCGCAAGGGATCCAAGACTATTCATGTCAGAGATCTTCCCGTTTATGAATGATGCGTGTGTATACAGTCGAGTAGGAAGAGGTATTTTGAATCTTTCTCATATACATTGTATAACTTTTCCTTTAAAGCTCCTGTGGTTATTTTCCTTACACGAGACGAAAGTTTTTCCCCACTCTCTTAGGTACATTGTGGAGGCGGTTTATGTTATCGCACTAACGTAAATGATAACATTTGCTTCTCTTTATTGGTGCTGTTATGGTGTGATCCACGATTAACACCAGGGGAGGAAGTCTCAACAGAAAACAAGAGTCTTATTCATTATTTCTCGTCGCAAAAGTCATCACCAACCGAACACAGCCAGTCATCAGTATCCTAACACAACCAGTCATCACTCTCCTAACACAGCCAGTCATCACCATCCTCACACAGCCAGTCATCACCAGCTTATCGCATCCAGTTTGTTCTCAACGTAAACAAAGCCAAGTAATGATGTGGTTAACAGTGGAGTGTGTGAGGCTCGTCGCTCGCCAGCCATAGACGAGGCAAAGCAGCCAGCCAGGCCAGGCCCCCTCCAGGTACGGCTCTGGTATAAAAAAAACTCGTGACTATGACCCAACTTTGCCTCTCTGGCTGTCATTATATTTGCATAAGGTCCATTGGACTTGTCCTCATACCAACATGGCTTCCCTCTCTCCCTTTATTTCTTTTCATAAGCGACGGGAGCGACATTTTTTCTTGACCGTTTTTCTCCTAGAAATTGCATTTTGTTTTTTTCTTTTTCAAACGCTCTATACTACTTTTATAGGACATTGTCAGAAATATGTAGAAGAACTCGGATGTATCTTGGAAGTCTAGTAATCATGATAGATGTCTGGGATTTAAGGTGTTTCGTCAGGAGTAAATTCGGGTGAGTTTTGCCACATCTGGAGTTCCTAAATGCAAAGCAGAACCGTATATGTTACTCTGATAAGAAGTTTACAACTCGAGCAGCAAAAGAGATGTAAGCCGCTCCGATCTACAAGGGCGGGCTGGGCCCAGTGGGGCAGCCCTTAAATTAGGGAACGTGTTAGATATGGTGGCGATAGTGAGGCAGGGTCGCTGGACTCTGAGTAAGGGCTTCCCTTATGGCTCTGTACCCAAACACACACACACACACACACATGCACAAACACTCATGCATAAACAGACATACGTGCAGGCACAGACATAGACACCTAGGCGCACACAAACACTCATAAATACACAAAACACAATTACAAACTTAAACAAACACATACAAATGCACAAATGCAGAGAGGCAAATATACAAGTAAGGAACCACGCTTAGAGAGAGAGTTACATAGACACGCTGACCGTGCAGACCCAAGGTCCATGCGAGGTGGTCTGGCCGTAACGCCACTGAAGAAGATGATGCACTCCCTATAAAAGCAGTAGAAATAAAGGATAGCAAAGCAAAGGCTCCCTCCTCACCCTTCAGTCACTCCGGCAACACGCCGGATGGAAAAAACAGAAAAGAAAAAAAAAATACCTTGCAGGACTAAATATCCCTGAAGGAAATTTTCATAGGGAAATCAGAAAGTAGAATGAACGTGAATACATCATGAATCACATCACCAACGACATGCATCCCTTCAGTTTTTGTTATAAAGACAATAGTAAGGATCAACTCTGAGCTTCAGCCTCGCGACTTTCCGTGTCTATGTTACTCCTGGTTTGGAAGGGTGATAGAAAAATCCTATCTTGCTCCCTTAAAGCATGTGACACGGATTAATCAATGTTGGTAAGTTACAGCAGCTGGTCAGGGCGAGATCAGTGGTTGAGAAGGTAGCATGATATACCACTGCGTTATGATGACTGATCGCCTCAAAGGAGTTGATAAATTCTCTACCGCTGGCGAGGGCAAGACTGGGGATATTATGGCCACTAGTCACTTCATTAGTCAACTGATCAAGAAAAGAAACTTCAGTCAAGTTGATTAGTCTATTTCTTCGTTGATAACCTCTTAACAGACAGGCAGACAAACAGACAGTCAGAAAGGAAACAGTCAGAGACATATGTGAAAGTGTGTCTGCAGTTCTCTGTCCAGAGACCAGCTCATCCAAAGAATATAACCAAAACTCATTCACACGACTTCCTCGAGGAGCCAGACGACCGAACTCTTCACCAAAGTTTCCAGGAGTCCCGCTGATCTGCCCTCTATCATCCATTTCCTGAAACCACTCACCAGACATGTTCACAACCTCGTCTGGAATAAACATTCTCTTCCCTCATTCCCGAAGCCCTTTCAGGAAACCTGCTTTTCCTTGACCACTCTCCAAAGCCTTTTCAGATACCCCTTTCGACTGCAACCCCCTTCCCGAAGTCTCGGAAAAGGACTTGCTCATCTGTTTTCTTTTTACGAACTCTCATGTCAGGACAAACTCGAGTCGAATAACACACTCGGAGCTGCATTCCCACTAAATGTGACACTTGCCTTTTATATACACTCTCACTGAGTATATTAATATATTTTCATTGCCCAGTAAAGTATGTTTATATGAGCGTGCGAGTGTTATGCCTGCGCCCGCTGTCCCTCTGAAACCGCACGCCTGCTTGGAGTGCGAAGGAGGCCAGGAGTGCGAGAGTTAGTGAAGTGCGACAGGGGTAGTAACTGTGGAAGTGTGAGAGAGCTCGTGGGCTAAGGAAGTACTGGGACAGTGAGAGTAACTAGTAAAATTCTAATAATGCTCAATTGCCAAAGGGTTTTTAAACGTCTAGGTCAATGATTTAAAGTCGGATACAAGTGTTGGATTGCTACTGGTGATGAGTTGCTTGGAGTATTGGGGTCATTGACAACTTTCCATATATTCTGGACTGGAAAATCTTTTAATGTGTAGTGAGCATTAAAGTAATACACGATGTGAGTTTTACAACTGCCAGTGTGTTAGGAAATTTTTGTGTCACAGGCGTTTGAGTACTAGTAGGTCTTCCAAAAGAATGTTTTATATGTTTATATACTATAATGTCTTAGGTGTCGGACCTGGCGAAGGGCAGTTACGTTGCCGCTACAGTGGTAAGAGTACAGGGCCGCTACAGTCTGTCTCCCCCTCCTCCCCTCCCACTCCCTACTCATCTCCTCCCCATTGATCATTAACGCCCCAGGCTCCCCGTCCACCCCACCCCCCTCACCCCCTCCTCCAAGCAACGGCCCATCGCCCCAAGATTCATCAAAATCCTGTTAAAGCTACACTCATCAAGGCTCGCCAGACCTGTCCGTATGGCCACGACTGTGTTGCTTCCTGCATCATCATCCTGAGCCACACCTCCTCCACGCCCTCTCTGTCACCGTCCGTCTCCTGCAGTGCCATCATCAGGCCCTCTGGAACCTCTGCCGTGCCAGGCTGCAGTGCCGGCGACCCCAGCCTCGCTGGAGACTCGCGCTACCCACCCGACGATGAAATGAGAACGTGTGAAGGTTTGGGTGTAAGTCAGGAGAACGTAACGTGTGCAAGAACGTCTGGGGGACAAGGATGACTCGTTCAGCCATAGCGGTGGTGGTTGGGGGTCGTTCAGTTTGGTCAGGTCACGCAAGATGGCTAGAGCCGTTCAGTAAGTCGTTCAAGTGTGTGTGGAGTCGTTGTTGTCTCAGTTTTTGTTGTGTAAGTCGTCCAGACGATGTAGTGGTGTATAGCGAGGGTCGTTCGTCAGTTGCAGTGGTGGTAGTCAGAGTCGTTCTAGCTGGCGGAGGAGGTGTTGTCAACATCATCCATTACGACCCATGTACGAGTCAAGTACGACTCTGCGTAACGACCGGCACCTACGTTTCCATGGTGAAGGTTATTACCTTTGTCTAGTGGACCGTGACTGGGGTCAGATTAGCTGCCTCTTGTGTAATTGTCTGACCCGAAATTACTGGGATTGCTTAACGCAAGACTGACCAGATTATTATCTTTTTAATTTGATTCACAACCTCATATGTTTGTGATGTCCGCTTCTCCCCTGGGGCGCCACAGAGGATATACTGCAGGGGGTCTGTTGTTGGTTTGAATACACTAAGGTAAACTCACTTGAATGGCAAGCTCTTGCGGGGTCAGTCAGAACTCAGCTATTGTATGGACCACCTTGGTTTAGTGGTTAGCGTTGCTCGCCACGACGCATGTAAGGGCCTCCCGGGGTCGAGAACGCGTAGGCTCGGATCCTGGTCGCGGCACTCGATCCGTAGTCTACCCAAGCTGTTCATCCTCCCTTCAGGGTTGCTCGATAAATTGGGTAACCGGGACCTGGCTCAGGCAAGGATATATAAAGAGGATATTAAGTCGTCTGTGCCGTCTCAAATGACGTTAAGAAAATCGTTATGGGTTACTGAATGGGGCTGGTAGCCCCTCAACTCTATCAGATTATTAAGAAAATCGTTATGGGTTACTGAATGGGGCTGGTAGCCCCTCAACTCTATCAGATTACAGAAGTCAACAATCTCTTGGCTACTCGAAGGTTCAAAAATGTTTATGTGAAGAACAGAGTGGAAATATATTAGTCCCGAGGTGTAGTTCGTCCTTGAGGAACATGCGTACTACAGTTGTGTTGGTATAACTGTACCTCACTGAAGGAGTATGATTGGTTAAGGACATCGAGCCACCAGTGGCACATGAGAAGCCTTACAAATTCCCGAAGTAGTTCCAAGGTGTTATCCCAGAGGGAGGGCTGCGGGTCTGACTCAGAGACAGAGGGCTGGAAAACCACCTGGGGTGAGACTAGGGACCAGCCCAGATAGAGGGCAGGGACAGGACCCTTTACCCAAGAGAGGGGTACTAGAGTTGGACTCTACACTCAAAGGAGGGGCCTGAGGCAGGACTCTACATCCCCCGAGAGGGAGCTGGGGCATGACTCTACACCCCACCTCTCACTTTGGTTCTCCATCTTCCCTAACTTCCATTCTAGCTCAACACTCACTCTAGCTCTCCACTTTATTCAACTCTCACCCAGGTAATCATCTGACCCCCAACTTTCACTCTCTCTGTAGCCCTGATCTCTCACTCTAGCCGTGACCTCTCCCCCGAGCCTTCGACCTCTCACCCTTACACCGACCCCTCATCTCTGACTAATATTTCGCCACAGTTGGGAGGCATCGCTGCTAGCGTCTTAATACATAAGTTGGAGGCAATTCGCCATTTGTGCTGATGTGATCATCTCCACCACCAGCACTCTCCCTCCTTCCCTAGGAGGAGGAGGAAGAAGAAGAATGAGAAGAAGAAGGAGAAGAAGAAGAAGAAGAAGAAGAAGAAAAAGAAGAAGAAGAAGAAAGATGGCAGAGAGTGACAAAGGAGTCACCCACAGAGGTAGAGAGTGAGGGAGTCCACACGAAGAGTGACAGTGAGATGGATGATGGGAGTGTTGGGGTAGTGATGGGAGGGGGAAGTGTGGGGTGAAGGGGAAGGGGAGAGACAGAGCACCAGCTGCTGGGAGGGAGAGAGGGAGGGAGGGAGGGAGGGTGATGAGAGAGAGCCAACCCGACATTAATAAAGATTCCCTCCTGTATACTCCAACAGTCTCTGAACATCAAGATGGCAAAGACGTGGTGATAATAATTTGTGCTGCTGTCGGTGATTTGCGGGAGTAGGAGGACGACGTGGTGGAGATAAGGTTCCCGGCCGTCTGTTTCATCTCGAGATTCATCAGGAATATTCATATGTCAATATCCCTGGCTTCTGCTCTCTCTCTCTCTCATCTTGATTCACTCTCTCTCTCTCTCTCTCTCTCCTCTCCTTCAGAGGGCCTCTGGTGGTACTACTACTACTGCCACCACATCACCAAGAAACGCCATTCGACATCTTTGACAGACTCGCTCCCGAGGCGCAGCTTGGAATCAACACAAGTTTGTTTACGTCCAACAGCTGACTCACCGGAAGTCATTTTCCGCCATGAGCAATCAGCTGATGTCCCGTGGCGGGAAACACAAGCTGGAGATCCACAAGGAAACAAAATAATACAACTGATCCCAGCAGGTCTGGGGCCAGACACCTTCGTCTAGAGCCCGAGGCCACATAACAGAATATTCGACATGATTATTTCTGACAAAGAAACCTTCTGTTATGTTATTTTCCAATTTTGAAAAAAATAGATAAAGATTGGTTGGAAAAATGACCTGCATTTTTTCGCCAATTTTGGTCGAAAAATAGATTTACGTTTAAATCTCTGTAAAGGTCATAATTTTCATGCTCAATAAGATCCTGGGATGAAAATGTTGTTTTGGGACAGTTTAGTCCCGTAACTAAACTACGATCGAATTATGCGTCGGTTATATTCCCTAATTATTTGCTAAATGATTATTCGCTATCTGCCCAAACGCGCCAATTGGAATATTATCTATTATCATTTCTTGAAAAGAATCACTCAATTATGTTCTGTCACTGTTTTGTCGGAAAATCGATCTGCTTTTGAATTCCAGTAGAGATCACATTTTTTTCATACTCAGTAAGAAACTCATGAAGGAAATCGGTAGGAAATATTTCAGATTTGTAATTATTTCAAAGCTTAATCACGGAATCTAATGATCCCAAAGCAATATTTTGATCCCAGAATCTTATTGATCATGAAATATATGACGTATGCGCAGAATTAAAAGCACATCCAATTTTCTCGTGGAAAATGACACAAATGCAAGTATTAGTTCAGGGATTTTCAAGGCTAAAAGCGTTCACAACTTGCGTGTAACATAGTAAAAGCCTTCTTTACTGGAAAACATCGAGTAAATCCACACATTACTGAGGAACTTAAAGTGGCCGTCAGTGTCTGTGAGTCGTCGTAAGTCGCGCAGGTCGTCTTGTGTTGTCTGAGTTGCTATGAGTCGTCAAAAGATAGTCGTAAGTCGTGTGAGTCCAACGAGTCGCCAAAATAATCATTGTGAGATAGAATCAGTTTTTTTCTCTCTTACGCTAAAGTCCGGAACTGCTATTGGATCTCTTTTAAGTAACGGAGAACAGCTGCCGATCTCTCAAATAACACTTCACTGTGCTGTCTCTCTGGTAAAGAATCTTAAGATATAAAAGGGGAATCGAACTCTGTTTTTGATCTTGAGATTTCAGAGGATTCGTAGAGCTGTCTTTCAAAGAGCAGCTACCTCTGCAGACCAGGAGGGAGGACCGGTACCCAGAAAGGTTTGGCCCTTATGCGGCAACGGGATGAGGCGAGTGAATAAACGGCTGGATGAGGAGACAAGTGAATAAATGAATAAATATAGGATAATTGAATAAAGGGAAGGCGAAGGGGAGACTATTATGCCTTGGAGAGCGGAGAGAGTCAGGGAGAAATACAAGTGTGAGTGTTGGTGAGAGGGAGGGAGCATTCGTGAGAGTCAGTGAGTGGGACGATTAATAGTGAGAGGGATGACCACCAGTGAGAGTTAGTGAGAGGGAAAGTTCATCTGTGAGAGCCAGTGAGGATGGGAACCACTCCATCACGAAAAGGGAAGGACCTGAGTCAGCGTCAGTGAAAAGTCTTCCCGCTAGAAGTGTGACACGTGACACGTGACACGTGACTCGTGTAAGCAGCAGATGTTGGTGGTAGGTGTTTGGTTAGGAGGAAACAACTACCACAAGAAACCAGGAATCAATTCACGAACTGGCTGTCGGTCGGTCTTCATTGTCGTTTGCAGAAGTGAGCGAAGAATTCCCGTCTACTGACGGTCAAGACAGGAAGAGAGAAGACACTTCGTGTACTGGCACTCTAGAGAGCAACAGACAAGAAAGTGCTTAAGAGAAGACAAGATGTGTGTGTGTCTTGACAGGAAGACAAGATGTGTGTCTTGACAGGAAGACAAGATGTGTGTCTTGACAGGAAGACAAGATGTGGGTCTTGACAGGAAGACAAGATGTGGGTCTTGACAGGAAGACAAGATGTGGGTCTTGACAGGAATACAAGATGTGTGTCTTGACAGGAAGACAAGATGTGGGTCTTGACAGGAAGACAAGATGTGAGTCTTGACAGGAAGACAAGATGTGTGTCTTCACAGGAAGACAAGATGTGGGTCTTGACAGGAAGACAAGATGTGAGTCTTGACAGGAAGACAAGATGTGGGTCTTGACAGGAAGACAAGATGTGGGTCTTGACAGGAAAACAAGATGTGAGTCTTGACAGGAAGACAAGATGTGGGTCTTGACAGGAGGACAAGCATGGACAGCCCGGGTCGGGGAAATGCTTGACGTCATCTCCCTGGGGAAGTTCCCCACCGCCTGCTCCCTAGCTGGGTGTCAAGCATCTGCAGGCAACAGCCCAATCATGACCCCAGATCGTCGAATCAGAAGAGCTGAATATGAGTAACATTACAATCCTTAGCCTGATTGTCCCTAGTGACTAATCCCCACACACCACAACCAGCAGTGCACCAACAACCCTCCTGCTCCTGCTTCTGCTCCCGGGCCCAACGGCACAGTTGCTGCCACTCTCGCTGGCCTCCCAGCCATTTGCTCCGGGCCTCCGTGGTCCGCGGGCCCGCCAGCTACTGTCATTAAGGGAAGGAGCCGAGCGTGAAGGTTACCAACACGAGATGACGCTCTCTCTCTCTCTGGGTTAGTCACTGGCGGGGGAGGGACGGGAAGAAGCCTGCCCAACCATGGCGAGTGAATCTGCCTACCCCACAGCAAATGAGTCTACCCTACCACGCCAAGGAAGCTTGCCTATCTACTGCAAGGGAGCGTGCTTATCTACGGCAAAGGAGCCTGGCTACGTAACACCTCCCAAAGGGTGACACATCACCAGGGGTTGCTTGACTCAGGGCTGAGGACATGTGAGTGAGCTGGGGTGAATAAGTAGCCCCAAGTGGAGTGATGGGGCGAGGGTAAAGAGTTAGGGTTTAAGGTGAAATGTTGGAGGCCAGGGGGGAATTGCTGGGGACCAGAGTGAAATGTTGGGGAGCGATGGTGAAGAGTTGGAGAGCCAGACTGATGTGTCTAAGACCAGGGTAAAGTGAAGGAAGCCAAGTTTGAGTGTTGACGAGCCAAGCTGATTAACTCTGCAATAACCCCAACACTTGCTGGAACACTGCGGCTTCCTGGAACACGTCATAACTTCACAACACCCCGTAGTAACCTCACAACTCTCTAATGATAATCTAAAACAAGGCACAGTATCATATATCATCCCTATAACAAACTACAAGATAATGGAACACGAAATACCATCATCCAATAGTCAACAACACTTCCTACAACACCTTTACAACACCTTACAGTGTCGTACAATACAATGTCATTGCCTGTAACAACATAAAGAAAAAAAATTTATCACAGCACAACAGTATATGTCAGTTTTACAACTTTTGCTGAAGTCTACAAAACCATCGAACACTCTCAACACTATGCAACATCCTAGAAACACCTTCATCATCTTCATATTCTTCAGTATTCTACAACAGCTAATCAACATTGCACACATTACTTAAACCCCATACAACACTTAACAAAATCTCAGAATATATAGCAACACACACCTACAGGCTGTAGCCTCTCTCAGTGTCATAGACCACTACAACACTTTACAGTCACTTAAACGCTTGTAATATCACAGTGACTTGCCTCATCCTTCAACATGTCCTCAACGTCTCTAGGATTCCTCTCCCACACAGCCAAGATTTCCTCGACGCCCTAAGAATAGCCATCAGTATCATACACAACAGTCTATAACCCTCCACTGACTGTCACTCTAAACATTCCAACAGTCCACAGTCTCGCCTGACTGTGACCCTGAGCAGCCCACCAGCCACACCCTCCACTGACTGGGACCCTGGACACCCACCACTCCACAGCCCTCCACTGACTGTGACCCTGGACACCCACCCCTCCACAGCCCTCCACTGACTGTGACCCTGGACACCCACCCCTCCACAGCCCTCCACCCTCCACTGTTGGTCAAATAGGAAGAAATCTCGTACGGAAAATTGCTCAATTCATTCTTTTTATCCCTGTCAACACAATGATCCGTAAGCCATCGCTCGCGCGTCCCTCTCCCCTTCGCTCAGCCGCCGGTCATAGACGCCTCCTGAAGAAGGAAACATTGTGGGAAGGATGAACGGAAGGCGTGGCCGCCTGACCCGTTGCTTATCTGTGGTGAGGGAGTGGCAGATGGCAGATGTTTCGATTGTCGCGCGCAATGATAAATATTGAAAACAAAACTTCGACGCCAGCAGCAATATTTTCCCGGCGGGCTTTTGCGCGATTTGGGATAGACTTGCCAGAACTGGAAAATAGACATGCTCCAGTTGGGATATATGGATTTGCCCAAGTTGGGAGGAAGGGGTGGGTGGGGAGGGGTAGACTTGCCCCAGGATGGGATAGACGTGTCTGAGTTGAGGTAGATTTGCTCGAGTTGGGGGTAGGCAGGCTTGCCAGAATTTGAGATTGACATGGCCCAGTTGGGATAGATTTGCCCCTAGATGGGGTAGACTTGCCACACCAGCACAGGGTCATTTGAAAACGCCCCTGTGTCTATTGCCACGCCCCTGAGTCTGCTGCCACGCCCCTGAGTATGCTACTACGCCTCTGTGTCTATTGCCACGCCCCTGAGTCTGCTGCCACGCCCCTGTGTATGCTACTACGCCTCCGTGTCTATTGCCACGCCCCTGTGTCTGATGCCACGCCCTTGCGTCTACTGTCCAGCCCCTGCGTCTGCTGCCATACCCATCTGCCTGCTGCCACAACTCTGCTGCCACGCCGCTGTTGACGCGGTGGTCACTGCCCAGACAATGGAAGTTTTTACCCCAAAAACTTGTTGAAATGAAGGGTAAAGTGAGAGATCTTTTATTCATCTTTATAATGATGGGAAATATTCGTATCAGAGCGACACCTGCCACTCTCTCCCTCCCTTCCCTTCACCTACCGGACAATCCACACCACATAAAACTCCTCTGATTATATTCACATCACTGTATCTTTAGAAGTTATTGATACTCGTGTTTTATGTTCCTCGTTGTTGCTGCAGCAGAGGGGCTATGAGTGAGTCCACGTGATGGTCTGTGTGGTCTACGAGGAGGCGACACAGTCCTGCTCTTTTACGTTTGTAAACAGTGATGGTATGAAAGAGAGAGAGAGAGAGAGAGAGTACCCACCCACCCACCTACCTCCCTACATGTGTAGCGCGTAGCGCTCACCGCACCTCTTGCTTGATGAATGGTAGTTTCTTTCCACCACTACACTCACGATCTGCTTCCCAGTCATGAATTCCTCTGTGACTGTTCTCGACTGGGTATCAATTTTTCCTTTGTTTACGTCCTTCCAAGTAGATTGTACTTTTATTATCGTTTGAAAAAGTCTTCCATTTTAGCTTCAGTTGGTTTATATGTCACTTTGTGAGCTGTATTTACGGCTGGTATATTCAGTGATACTATTTCACATTTATTGTTTATGTGAACCCCCTGTATGTTCTGAACCTCTCAATACGTTCAGGTTCAACTCCACCCTTAATTCTCTCATTAGACCATATTTCTCTTGCGCTGATGAGTATTTCATCATTCTCATTAGCATGTTCTTTGATGTAATTAATTTTGAGTCTCGTGCTTTCCTGTTAATAAGATTTTTACTGTCGTATATAAAAATTCTCCTGGGTCTGATTATCCATCGTTCTTCCCATGAAAATATATTTTTTCGTTCTCTCCGTTCATTGCCTGCTCTTGTATGAGTGGTTCCTCATCTTTAATTTTGTCAGATTTCCTGTCATTTCGTTTTAGCAATTTGCTGTTGTATAGCCTGTGTCATGTGCGTCTCCGCCTGTCATATCATTAGGTTTACTGTCCACATACCTCTTTTTTTTTCTCTCTCCTTCTGTGGTTTCTCATGTTCTCATTCGTTTCATTTCTGTTCTATGTTCTTCCTAGTTTCGTTCCAGTGGTTCTCTATATTCTATTTTTTTTTCCCACCATTTCCATCGTCTCTCTTGTTCCATCTTCCTCGCCTTTCTTATTCCTCGCACCTCCTGTGGTCATTTGATTTCTTCCTTGGGCTTGTTAATTCTCACAATTCTAGGTTGTTGAGTCCAGTATGAGGCAGCCTTTTACACCTGTATTACCACACGCTTACGCTTTATCGTTTTTTATACAAATGTCACACAGAAACACAAGTGCTGATTTTTTATCTTTTTTTTAAGCACATTTACTGAGTTTAAGACAGTTTACATCCCGAAAGAGAGAGAGAGAGAGAGAGAGAGAGAGAGAGAGAGAGAGAGAGAGAGAGAGAGAGAGAGAGAGATCCTTGGATCTGCATAACATCAAAGGCATACCACACTCCCAAATTGAATTACCAATTTACATAATTCCAACGACATCATCTTCTCTCTCCATCACGTATTTAAGAAAATAAGTCAACCGAAGCAAACAATCGACTCCTGACAGGTAACAAATAAAGAATCCTTTTAAGAATTAGACAAAAAGAAAATAAACGCAAAACGAATTATCAAGGTTTCATCCGCTTCTGGCAATACTGGAGAGGCGACCCCCCCCCACCCCTCCTCCTCCTCCTCCTCCAACACAGTTGACTCTGGTTATGGCAACTGTTACTCTCCTGCTCTTAAATCTGCCGCGCTTAACATGCGCTTCCACCGTCAGATGTTACGTGCGCTGAACTCCTCCTCCTCCCCGTGTGCTCGGATCTCCGTTAGGTGCGCTGAGTTCCGTGACGTGCGCTTAATTCACTGTGTCATTCATTTCAGTGAATCCCACGTGTATAACGTGCGGTGGAGCCTCCACATCTGCGCTTAAACTCTCGGGATCCACACTCGCTGAATCCATTGTTACCAGAACACGAGTGCCTGAGCCATGGAGCCTTCACGCTTAAAGGGAAAAGTGCGCTTAAATGTCACGCTATAGACATTCCGTAGAATAAGCGTTCAGAAGTTATAAAATTCACCCGTCTCCTGTCCCCGTCCACTTCTGTCTAAAGGTCTCTCCGTCTCGTCACCACCAGCTGCCACACTGTCCTCTGGTGTGGCGTGGTCACCACCAGCTGTGGTGGACTCACCACCAGCTCCTGCCACCTGACCTCTGGGGTAATGAAGAGGTCACCAATAGCTGTGGTGGGATCAGCATCAGCTATAGTGAGGATCATCACTCGTCCCTAAAACTCAAAAATCAATTTCAAATATCAAAATTTGGTGACCAGCTCTGTTCTCCCAGAAGCAGGTCAGGAGTATGACTTAAACGTTTAATGATTTCTCCATGAGAGTGTCCAGGCTGGCTGACCTTGACCTGACCTCGTGTGACCTGCTTCCCTCCTGACCTGACATCCCACGTCGTACTCGAGGGTCGTACCCGAGTCCCATGTTCAGCTCGTCGTGTCGACACGGCTCTGTGAGTCGTCCGAGGCTGAGGTGTCTTATAGCTGAGCTGCGCCAGCTAACGACAGCGCCTCCTCAGCTGAAGCTAAAAGCTACGGTCATCGTTTAAAGGCCTGGAGTCAAGCTCACATGTCCAAGCCAGACTGCCAGAGACTGAGCGATCCTTTCCTATTCTTAACGTTCTAAAACCCTCTAGATTCTGACACAGCAGAAAATGTCGATGTATATATTTAACTATAAACATTCTAAATTCGACTCGTACAAATCATCGCATTACCTGAGCTTTGTTTTAGTGACAAAGCAGGCGTAGATTCGATGCACTGAGAGTCCTAAACAATCTGAAAAGTAGGGCGAAAGTGAATGGAAGAGTTGATTCTATTTACATAATGAGATAAGTAATCCGAGACGCTGGCCTGAATAAGACAGATAGAAAGAAAATTGGCTGGGACGTTCCCAGTCTCGGATATCATTTGGGGGCAGTTGTGGCGGGAGTGCCAACTGGCGTTTATTTGGAGTAATTATCTTGCTGGGAGGAGAAATGGGTTTGTAGGAGGAGGGTCGGTCGCGCTGCTGGAGGAAGGGGAGGAGGTGCGGGAGAGGAGGCGGCGGAGTATGACAGGTGGAGGGATTGAAGGGGATGGAAAGAAACGTGAGGACCGAAAAGGAGACAGACAGACAGGCAGACTGTCGAGGAGGAGGAGAGAGAGAGAGAGAGAGAGAGAGAGAGAGAGAGAGAGGCAAACCAGGAAAAATGAGAGGTTTAGGAAGGAAGATAAAATGTACCCCCATACATGTAGGGGTGTTCTCCACACATATACTGTGTTCTCCATGCGTCCTTTCCCATAGAATCTCCATGGCAGTATATTCTATGGTACATGGTATTCTTTCATAGCTATTTTCCTGCTCCCTGGTATGCTTGAGGGAGTAGCAGGTAAGGAGGAGCCATCTCCTCTGTTGTCCCGTCTCCATCTATGGTGGTGGGTGGGGAGGAGACTCCCACCTCACTATCTGTAGTGTCACTGGCCAGTGATATCACGTCGCTCTGACAGCGCCATGACATTGTGGTGACATATCTCCCTCACGGCCCCAGGCTCACCTTCCCTTGTAGGAGCAAGTGCGACCTCTCCTCCAGCAACTCCCAAGTCCTCTCGCCCCTTCAGCAGATCTCTGGTAAAACATTTACAACGCCTGTTCCCTGAAGCGTTTACAACTATGGGACTTACGTCTAACGCTTCCTTCAGTAGAAAGCACAAACGGCAACCGCACACCTACTCAGGAACTCGGCAGTTGTATTCCTCCCTCCTCCAGAAGCTCCACGAGACCCGGCATCCACGTAGCTCGCGTCCGCCTCACTTCCTACACCCACACCAGCAGTAACTGTAACCCTGCCAACCTCATCTGACTTTACCTCAACTCACCTCATTCTTTTACTTAATCGTGCACCATTCACAACAGTTGTCCCTCTGTGCTTAACCCAGCACACCAGTGTGCTGTTACTTGTGTGTCTGTGTCCTTCTCTGAGTCCTCAACCTCACAAAAGAAGTATTAGACAAACGCATGAGTAACCATTAAATATCCTCTCCTCCTGCATTGTGGTAAATAGAAAGGAGCCTTCTGCTCTCTTTTTCTGTTTTGTTTTAAGAAGCGTTAAGGCCAGAGCACCTCGCTTCGAATTTGGGTATGTGTGGTCTATGTATCTACATAACTATGTACCTCTTCAGTCCTGTCTGCATCTACAGTGGTATATGGGGGGGAAGACTTCTGCTTTATCGTCATGTCTCCATGTATTATAGATCAGGAATGTCTGGATACTGTCCTCCAGCAGATAAACTTTTCCTGAATCATCAGGTCTTCACTCACCTGTCTTTCCTCTATCTATTCCTTCCTTCGCCTCACTTCTGTCTCTTCTTTCACCCTCTTGCGCCTCCTCCATCCCATTATACTCCCTTTCCCTCCCATCCCGCACCCTTCTCCTCACTTTGCCTCACCCTCAACCCTCCCTACACACACACACCCCAAACCCTCTCCTCACACACACACGCTCTTCCCCCTTCCTTCCCCTCCAGTTACCCTCCTTCTCTCCTCTTTCCTCCGACAGTGTTACCACATCACGACCACAAGTGCCCCTCAGACACAGCTGGCGGACCATTAAAGATTAGATCAGTAACAGTTGTGAGGCTGGGTTGGTTGGGTGTCTGGTGTTACTGGCCTCACCCCATTATCACCAGCTCCGCCTCACTCTAGCTTTGCTTCAGCTGCCTGTGTCCGCTTGAGATTAATTCCTCATCTACATGTGTCGCTACTTATCTATTGCTTTAATATATTCTTGTCTTTCTATTCGTTTGTCCAGTATCTTTCTTCTTCATGTGATTCTTCACTGACAGCTGCATCATGTTATGCATATGCACTGACCTTTTCATGCATCAATCTCTTTGAGGAGCACAGAGTTACGTGTGACAGTGTGTATGAGATTATCCTGGGGTGAACGTACTACGTCCCGTGTACTGACTGCTTCCATGATCCAGCACCACAACACCTCCATATTGATGCCTTTCACTCGTACAGGCTCTCTCTCTCTCTCTCTCTCTCTCTCTCTCTACCGATAGCAAAAATCTCTTCGGATGTAAGTTAGCCAGGCATGTACTCCCATTCTCTTTCAACTTAAGTTTCCCAACCAACAATCATCAATATATTGTTGTTTTCGATGCCAAGCACGAGAGAGAGAGTGAAAGAGAGAGAGAGAGAGAAGAGAAGAGAAGAGAGAGAGAATGTGTGAGATCGCCGCCGCCCCCCCCCCC